>JAOANJ010000026.1:32648059-32660856 GCA_026413345.1 Ariopsis seemanni | reverse complement strand
ACAGAGTTTTGACTCTCCATGGAACCATCCAGAGATTTGAAGAACCACTGAAGCACCTTTATTTTTTAGAGTGTAGGAGAAATGAACACTTTTTTTTTTTTTTAGCAAAATTTAACTTTATTTACAAGACATCCTCTACATCATTGCCATTTCTCTGTAAATGCACAGAGTCGTTTCTCCCACTCATGATGAATTCATTAACACATTTGATGTTATGCATATAATTGCACTTCAAATGGTTTCCTTTAAATGATCTTTGTGTCATATCTTTTCCTGGTACACAATGTTTCAGTATGTTCTTCTTTTGTCAAAGACATTCTTAAAGACGATCTGGAAAAATATATAAACTAAGTATGAACAATTTTGCAAGACCTTTTGCTAAAAAGTATTAATTTCTCCTATGTATGGAGAATTTTGGGACACCCTATAATAGATTGTCAAAAACACAAATACAGAAACACTAGTTGAATGTAATTTTTTTTATTGATATTTTGCAAGCACGTTTTAGCAGTAGTGATGCTAATATATGTATGTGTCGAATCTTGTGAAAATCTGAGGTTAAATAATAATAAAAACAAAAATAAAATATGAAGATTAAAAAAGAGATACAACGGACCAAAAACTTGCTCATAATACATACAGGAAGGGGAGCACTGTTCTCAGTTTGAGAAGTGTTAAGTTCTCAATACTGCTGATACAAGAAGTACACTCCCAGGCAAACACTTGGACACACAAGTGCATCGAATTAATTTCTTCATTTTTAGTATATTCTGCTATTTTAGAATAATAATAATAAAAATTAACACTGGGACATTACAAATATGGAATTATTCCGTGACCAAGAAAAGTGTTAAACAAAGCTATTTTAGTTTTCAGCTTCTTAATAGTACTCCTGATGAAACTTTGCACATTCTTAGAAGCTTCTCAGCCAGCTTCCTGAGGTCGTGTTGACGCCTGCTTCTCCTAAGTTCTAAATGAAAAATACTTGTTGGTGGAAACAATTTAATTTCAGCAACAACTACTCGGATCAATTATAAATGGGCTGTTAAAAAAAACATACATTGTACATGGTCATTAACTTCATTATTTACGTTTGTCATCGAAAAAAATTTCAATAGCTGTAACAAATGCTCTTTAAGACAATGATAAACATATATTCAAACTAATGTGTCCAAATTTTTGACTGGTAGCGGATACAATCCTTATTGCCATATATCTTTAACCTCACATGTAACACTTGAAAGTGTATTTTAATAGTTTTGACAATCTGTATATTTACATACAAGTAGAGTAGGTGAGTACTAACTCATAAAGTTACACAATTTGGTTGATCAATATTGGCTATGAATGCAAATATAATGTAGTATTTTCAATAAATTGAATGCTGCTCCCAAAACAGGGTCAGTTTAAGGTGGGAATCCAGGAAAAAAAAATATTTGGAGAAAAATTATTTTTCTTGAAAACAATTTACTGTCTTACCTCGATTTCAATTCCATTGTCCAGTACTGCTTGTTTTTAAAAAGTATTTTCTTACATTTATCAGTATCTCACACAACTGTATAAAAATAGACATGGTGATGTCCATGGTGATATTTACATCTGTCTACATTAATCAGTGTATATTAAATTACTAATCGACCTTTTCAGCATGCACACAGTGTTCAGACAATACTTTAAAAAAAACAACAACAATTATACATATTCTGTATATTTGATGACTGTGTATCTGTGTAGGTATGCTGTCATTTCTATATGCATAAGGTGTGTGTGTATGTGTGTCTGCATGCTCAGTAGCGGTGTTCTCCACGTGTGATGTGTGAGGAGAACTCGTAGCGGTCCTGACTGCGGTAGCCACATAGATTGCATTCGAAGGGGTCTCGGAAGCCATGGCATCCCATGTGAATGGTATACATGACATGGTCCAGGAAGAGCACCCTGCAGTGGACGCAACGATATGCCCTCACTTCCTCACCCTCAGCACTTAGCACTTTAAAGCCCTCTGTAGCTACTGACATGCCCAGCTCCATTCCCACTGCCCGCAGAGACTCATAGTGCCTCTGTTCTTCCTTCACCAGGGGCAAAGCTCCGTTTCGTGCTCCCGCAGCCATATGATTGGTCAGATAGATGAGACCACTTGCCGCCGGCCCGCCTCCCCCAGCTGCCCTCTCCTCGTTGTTGCTTTCGGTGTCAGTGGAGTCCTGGCCACTGTGACTGGGTGAGCCGTCTTTCTCACTCATTGCAGATTTGGACTTAGAAAGCAGGAGCAAGTTCTCGGCTGCGCTATCTTTAGCAGACATGCCGTTGCTCTCCGACGACTGGGACTTGTGCAGGTTGTAGATTGGACTGACAACCATATCACTGGTGGAGCCTGGCGGGGTTTGAACCAGCGGCCGCAGAGCCTCAGCTCCCAGGTAGCTTATGGCGCTGTTGATGGCCTGGTCAATCACTGCTGATGGCTGCATCATCTCACCTGAGTTGTTCTCAAATGAGAGGTCAGCAAAGCGCTTCTCACCTAACAGAAAGAACGAGGAAGAGAGATGGAGAAAATTGATATGGAGTCCACACTGAATGGGACATTTTTTTGAGGCCCCAATCAGTACATAAAAAGGGGATGATCTTTCCCTGTCCTTTACGTTTAAGGAGCACAATAGCTATTTAGGCTAACTGTTGTGCTTTGAATTCATTATAAAAGACATTTTTTTTAAAATATGAAGAATAATAAATAAAGAATAAATGATTACATTTAAAATAACTTTAAAAATAGCAGAACCTTTATTTTGCCCAGAGATACAATACATAAAAATTAAAAATAGGTGGCCTAGGTTACAGTTAAAGCATCCAAATGAGAAATAGTATAATAGTATAAATAAAGTCCATATTTAGCATGTGTGTATATATGTACAGTATAATAATAAATGACAACATACTATTACAAACATTGTTTGTGTGCACACACTGTGTTTGTCTTAAGACGCATACCACAGAGATGCGTGCAATTCGATTATCCTGGTTTTATGAAATATACAAATTCCTTTAAACACAGAGAACATAAACTGCCGCTCTTACCTATAAACTTCTGTGGCATAGAGCTTTTACGCTTAGCTACATTGTTTGCTATCCTGTCTAGCACCAAAGCTCTCTCAGATGCAGCCAGGTTTAAGTCTTCCCTCTGCTCACTCTGGCTGTTCTCTTCCTTCACTATAAAATGTAAGACAGAGAAACCACGTATAAGATTCAGATATACACACCTGTGCTTTTGGGCTGACATAATCTGCACTGACATTTTGCCTTTTTAAACCTGTCGTGAACCCTCATCTCCTCTTTGTTTTTTTTCTCTTTGTTTTTTTTTAAACTAAATTCTTTCTTAGGTTTCTGCCATAAAGTTAATATCTTTGCTTTTTTTTTTTTACAGTCTTCTCAGGCAAATAATGCAATAAATCATAAAATAATCTTTGATATCAAATACATCCTTTTCCAAGGGAGATGGTGAGACATTGAATATTTTCATTTAAATTTAAAAAATATAAATAAACAATTGGGTATAATTGATAAAATAATATGTTTAATCATGTAAACCTATGAATTGGAATAAATAAATACTCGCCATTAGCTATGAAAATATGCCTACGTGTTATAAGACTACATAATTAGTTGTTACAGATAATATGCTGATATTCCCTGATTAGTTTTAGGTGATGATTGTAGTCTACATTTTTTATTATTATTAAAGGATCGTATCTCTGAGCTTGTATGAATGGGTGAGAACAGCGAAGTCAGTCCTGCACTGACCTGAATAGATGCTGTTCTGAAGGCCCATGCACTGCAGGTAGTTGTGGCATCGCTCTTTGTGTTCTTCGAGCGAGCTTCGCTGCTTGTAGCTGCGTCCACAGTACGCACATTTGTGGGGTTTTCCAACTGTCAGTTCAAAAGAAAAATGATGCCACTCAGTGTGCTTTTCTTTTCTCAGTGAACCATGAGTTCAGTTTGTGTTCTTCATAGAGCAGCTCAAAAATAGGCCGAAACATTAGATTATTTATCAGTGCAGTCTTTCATAGGATGCTGTTCATTGAGAGGAGTGTAAGTTACCAGAGTGTGTGCGAAGGTGTCCGGTAAGGGCATCTCTTCGGCGGCAGGCATAGTTACATAGGTGACACTTGAAGGGTTTCTCTCCAGAGTGAAGTTTGATGTGGCGTAGCAGGTTGCCTTTCTGAGTGAAAGAGGCACCACACTGATTGCACTGAAAGGGCCTTTCACCTAAGAAAAAAAGCATGAAGTGTACACTTGAGCAGCTCACACACTACACATTTTCAAACTATCTATTTAGGATACGGCAGAAAAAAATAACACTATGACGTCAAAGCATAATTTTATAAAACTAGAATACAAAAAAGTGTCAGTATTTATAGGGATATTTTAACTGAAAGATGTTTTTGAAGCAGCTTTTTAAATCAACATTACGATGGTGTAAATGATAAATGTATAAATGGTTAGATGATGATGTGATGGTGATGATGAAGGTGGGTCAAATGAAAACTCTACTGTTTTATTTTGCTTTATTATTGCAAATACGTATCACAAAAACATTCCAGCACTTAACTAGTGTCCGGATGCCTCTGGATAAAAAAATTCAATTCAAATTTATGTCGCACTTTTAAGGTTTTCATATTATTATTATTATTATTATTATTATTCACACCGTAAATTATAGAAACTGGTTACGTCTTGTGATATCTGTGAACCCTGATTCCATCTATACTTCAATCCAGGATGAGATTTACTCTGTATCTATGTTAGTCATTTGCACTACATGGACAAGCTACATGCAGGCAAACCTCAAACATGTAAATGATAAGCGTACAGTGATTACTCTGGGCCTTTCTCTGCAGCTCTCTCTCTCTCTCTGTCTCTCTCTCTCAGTGGCCCTGTTTGCACTGTACATTCGGGTCACAGCTCTACACGCTGACATAGAGTGCGTGAGGCCCGTCAGAGCTGGAAGCCCCGCCCACTGTGCACCGTGGCGTGCGTGCTGCCTGCCCCTCAGATCGAACACGAGCCTTTCCGACTCGGCCTGCCAGCTTCGTAATGCACCGCTGCCTGGGTCAATTTGATCTCAAAATCTCATTTCCCCCCCCACTTCTTCTACTCTCAAATAAGGGTGGCCCATCACAATGCAAATGGCAGAGCTCATTTAAATAAAGCGAGGGAAGCGCTTTGTGTTTGAGAGCCACTCTTCCTGATCAGCGCCTCTGGAATAAACCAATATCCAGGGTGCGCGAGTGTTGTGGCATTCTCGGAGAACCGTTTTAATGCGAGCTTCTCTTCAAAGGCCCCCTATAAAATAAGAGTCACCAGTGAAGCAGTAAAACTACTGGAAGAAGAAGAAAAAAAGAAACTCATTAAAAAGGCATTTTAGGAGAACAGTCTCACCAGCGAATATTTATATTTAAATAGGAAGCACTTCATTATATCTTTTATTGTAGTTTCTGTTTGCATTTGCATTAGTCCTCAGTTCCTTTCTTCCATTTTGGGTTTCATTAGCTTCTCAAGCGCTGAAGTTAAGTGCCTTTTTGAAAAATGTTCCCCACCACTGGTTTGAGCTCATTACAACTGAATACCAATCTTGAGTGAGATAGAAAATAACTAAGTACTGTGATAATTTTAATTTAGTAGAGTTTCTTCCAGCCTAATTGTTGATGTTGCCCTCAACTGTAGTTTAAATACACAGGTATTTACTTCATTCCTTTTTAAATTTTTGCTTGAATAGATTTACTGAGCAAGACAAAACACTCAAAACGCCAAACTAGCTAAGGTGACATTTGAGCCTTCAGGATATTGAAAGGTCAATGCTTTCGACTGTACTAATAGTGGAGTGTAATCCACAGACTGGTAGCCTTAATGAGTTTAGTTTACTTTTATTTGTCATATTAATATCAAGGACAAATTTAGGACTTTTAAAATGCACTGTAGTTCCTCAGAAAATGTGACCATTATAGTACTTTAATGCACTCTGCCTCATCAGGCTCTCCTAATCTGCTCTGCATCTAGCTGCAAAGTGTGTCTTGCGTGTTGTGTGCATCCTATCAAGCCCTGCACACTGTCAGCTCTTCTGTGCTATAAGTGTGAGTGACACTAAGGGGAGGGAAGAGTAGATGGCAGTTGTGCTTACCAGTGTGGCTTCGCTTGTGCACCATCAGCACATTGGGCCCAATGCAAACTATTCCACAGATATCACACTTGAGCTTCCCATTGGGGAGGCGGATGCCCCCGGCCATAGGGTAGGCGGGCGCTGGCTTGCTGTCTGGGCCTGCGTGGGAGCCGTTCACTTTGGCCCCTGAGCCATCGAGCATGCGCAAGTCCTCGGCCACACACTCCTCTTCCTCTCCATTCATCTCAGCGGCCAGCCCGTTCTCCTCATCACTCCGAGCCTCAACTTTTATATTGCAGGCTGGAAAAAGAGGGCAGTGGGCCTGTTTAGTGAAGCATCAGGCTGAATGCTCACCCTGACTATCACCTAAGCTAACACTTTCAACATTCTTCTAGTATAGATGACAACTGATTTTGTCCTGGGGCAGGGGTCTCATGTTTATATCCAGTGTACAGGCTTTAGTGAATTTATTACTGTATTATAATGTTATGTAGCTTTAGAGGAAGACATCCAGTACCAGTCAAAAATTTGGACACGCTTACTCATTCATGGTCATTTGTCAGTGTGTCCAAAAATTTGACTGGTACTGTACAACCTGAGGCCAATCTGGGCATATGTGTCTCTTTTTGAATACTAAACCAGAAAGTGTGTGAATTACATTTTTCCCTTAAATGTTAAAGGATAACCTCAAACAGAAGCTGCAAAGAAACACTCAGGCTTCTAACCTAGATAATAGCGCCAATTTCTAATATAAGTGTTTTGGGTTTCTCTTCACACTACACAAACACAATTCTGTTTTGAGCAGTCAGACAGTAAACTCCTATATGAGTTTGCTCACTCAGGAATTGGGAAATACAAACTCCATTCCCCATCTCTCTCAGTGTCACAGTTCTCTGAAACAAATGACTGATAAACAGGAAACAGAGACACAGGAAGCACTGTGAAACTGAGGAGTGCAGCGGTGTAAACCAGACCAACAAACCGTGGTAAATACATACACGCTGACTCTAACGCAAGTGAGACTATAGAGATGAGGGAGTTAGGGTGATTAATAAAACAATCTAAATTTCTAATGCATGAAAGGGTTTGAATTTGAGAACAAAAACAACAGCTAATGTAGCGCTAACCTGAAAACAACAGACTACAGAAGATTTTCACTCCGAAGACAAAAGATGATTTTAGTACGACTGTGCCTTTGGGACTACTTTACTTTTTTTGTGTGTGCGATTTGATGCAGTAGCTTTCACACTACTGCCGTTTGCTTAAAAACGTTCTCCCTGGGTTTGGGTCGTGTAGGTAACGTGTCATGGTGCCATGTTTGATTTCCTCATGCATTCACCTCCATTTGTACACATTGAAGAGGAAGAAGTGGAAATAATGAAATATAGGAATCTAGGAGAAAAGGGGAAGCTTCAGTAACAGAGCCAGCCCAACCGAAAAAAAAAAAACAAGGCCAAGAATTATGGAGAAGTGACAGAAAGGGAAGCACAGACAGGGAATTATGAAGCTGTGCAACTGAAACAGTGTTTTTGTGGAACACAAAAGGTATTTTTCTTTTTTCATGTGCACTACGGTACATGGATCAGAAATCTGTCACGTGACTCATACAGAGAGCATACGTCTGTTTCTTTGTGCTCTATTCTGTACAACTAACTATGCCTTTATTTTAACTAAAATATGATATTAATCTAAAATATCATAAGAAGAAATATGTAAAGACAGAGAGGCGTACTCGCTGCTACCGTACAAAAGGCCGCAAACCACTCTGGGAGAAGCAACCAAACAGAATAGATCATTTTAAGAGGAAGTTGAGTAAGTGTCAGCTCAAAGATGGAAATGTGTGAGCTCACTATACTGATAGCAAAAGTGCTTCTCTCCATGAGCCATGGCCTGCAAGATACCGCTACTGATCCGTGTTTACATTCCGTCTGATCTGATCCTGAGAGCAGGTTAGCTCTTGTAGCATTAATATAGTAAATTTCAAGCAACTCTTAAGCTACTTAAACGAGTTACTTAAGTCACACAATAAAACCACTATTAAGATTTAATTTATAAGAACAACTTGAAGTTTTCCAAGTTCTGCATGCTATAAAAATCCTAAGTGAAAAACAGGAATACGTACTGATCTATAGCTACCGTATACAGTATATGGATCCAAATCGTCTCATATACGCCGTTACAGCTGCTCACTCACAGTCCCTCTGCTTGTATCGTTTAATGTTTTGTCCAGAGATATGTGACCTAAGCTTGGCAGAAGGAACTAGCTTTGCTGGTGTGCTGAAATCTCTCATGGATTTGGGGAAGTTGTGACTAAACTGGAGATGGGAACAGGAGCTTTTACTTTATATAATGCTTGTCACACATCCTAATTTACCCTTTTTGGGAAGCAAGTGTCAAAACCCACAGGCAAGAACAAACAAAGAGCACTCCGCTAGTGCAGAGAAAAGAGAGGATGCATTGTAGCTCATTTCATCCTGCTCACAACATGACTCCTGTGACTTCCTGTCACATTAACCTGAACTCTATTAAACAGCGCAGAGCAGATTTACAATCACCCTGAAGCGTGATATGTTTGCAGTAAAATACATGCTACTAACGGTGGGACAGATGTGCCACCTAACTGCAGTAGTCCTGCATTTGTAAAACTAGGTGTCAGCTATGTTCGTCTCAAGGCACTGCTACTGTTGTCTCAAACCGAAAATAGTTTTGTACTTGTTGCCTTGGAGCCACACACTTAACCACGGCTGTGCTCAGTGTGAATATGTGCATGTGCGCTTGCACATATGCAACCCTTGATAAGGAGGAAAAAAAGACACTGCTTCTTTTGCATTTTTAGGAACTTCAAAACGTTTGACTGTAAAATGGCAGAGGCACAAAAGCCACCGGCCAATAGTTTCAAGAAATCAGTTTGCAATTGCAAATATTATTTATAAAGTAGCACTAAGTGAAGAGCCGCTTTCAATCTTTAGATTATTCATGCTAAGAATTTTGAGTATCAAGACCTGAAATGAACTAGCTGACATTATATGACCCTGTTCTTGAAGTCTGCATGTACAGAGAGTGTTTTTTTTTTTTTTGCGCATGGCGTCATTAAGAGCAGAGCGAAGACTGACAGCGTGAGCCATCACAGTGTGTGCAATTCTGATGCTCTTCTCCTTCCTGTCTCACTTACATACTCCTGATCGAATAGCACATTGCGACCCAGCAGTAAATGATCAGCACAGATAGCTACTGCTCCATTACCAAGTTTCTGCATTAATCTGAGAAGCAGTGATGCACTGCAAAGATATAATAGTCACATCCTCTCACACACTGGCTGATTACATCTTCAAGGACAGTGCACACACACGCACACACACACACAGTCAAAATTTAAGATTATCTACAGCCTGTATCAAATAGCCTGTTTAAAACCCATTATCCTGCAAAATACGAATCTCTGAAGTAGAACATTTTATCTTGCAAACATGTAACTTGTCAGACGGCTGGAGATGAAGTTCAGCATTCCATAAGGTTCACAAAAATATTTTGAATGTTGAGGTTTCCTATATAATTCATTTCCTTCATGTCAGTAAATTATTCAAATGACAGCTCGAACTTTCTAATTATGAGCTTTTGGATAAAACATTCCTGCAGGTTAAAAGAACAGTGTTTCTTAAAGTTTGCTTATGTGTTCACTTGTTGTCCCTTTTTCCTGTGTGTGATGAACGTTATGGTGCGGACTTTAAAAATCATGCTGACAGTGAGTCAGTGAGAAGTGAAATGACTAATCAATAGCTATCTGTGTGGTACTGTCAGTGTGAATGGTGTAAATACCGCTGTCCACAATGAACTTTTGTTATAGTCTTTCTAACATTCTGTTCCTCCAATACAAGCTTCAGTACTTTATAACCGCTATTTAATGCGGATGACTCTAGCTGATACATTTCCCATTGAGCACAACACGAAAGGTCTCACCAGAGCATATATGCATATTTACTGATTTCACCTCCTTCACCCTACACCACATTTTACTTTGCATAATTGATGAAGGACTTCTGTTTTTCTGGAAAGTTTGTGCACAATGATTAATTTACACTACATCGTATTAATAACGATGCCAGTGTAAGGTCCTGACAAGGATAGTAAGACAATCGTGTGTGTGTGTGTGTGTGTGTGTAGTTTGGCAGTTGAAGTGAAAGCATGGCAAAATGTGCAGGTGCAGTCCTGTGTGCTTGTATGTCTGTGTGTGTACATGTAGTGCTGCCTTCGCCAGTCTGGTGTTGCTCCTGAACATTTTATCTCCCCGTATGTGTGTTGAAACAGTGTTCTGGCAAGTTCTTCTTAGGAAACTCTTGCACATCCTATTTCAGTTTCCTCTGACATCTTACTTTTTTTCTCTCACTCTTTTTTTTTTTTTAAATTACTACAGCTTCAAAGTGTTCAGGGCAAGCTAATCTGGAACTACTGGAGGGGATAATTCCTAAACTAAAATACACATCAAGATTTTAAACAGGCCATCTGCTAACCTCAGCTTAGCCAGGTCCAGTCCTATCCACATCACAGGCTTTGCTTCTACTTAACCTACTTCATATTCATACGCTGCTCTGCGACTCTCATCCTAAGATAACATGTCTTACTGAGAAATCTCTATTTCACCCATCAGAGTATCTTCTTCATGTAATACACTGAATTTCATGTAATACACTGCTGTGAGACTGCTGGTCTGCACTCAGAGCACAAAAACTAGTGAAGCTAATGAACATCCAGCCAGGTGTTGAAGCGATATCAAGATAATATTTTTAACAACCTTTAAACAAAAAACAAAACTAAACTAATTTTCCAAGTAACATGGAGCAATATGAGTTAATGAGTTAATAATCTAGTCTATAATTTAAGCTGTGTAGAAATTCAACTGTGATGCTTAATAAGTACACGTACTTATTGTACATTTTTAAGGATGCATCAATGGGACGTTCGATACAAAGAGAAAATAATTGCTTTGAGATGTGTGTGTGTGTGTGTGTGTGTGTGTTTAACAGTTTCTTGTTTCCTGCCTTCTCTTTTCTGTTTCTGAATATTGAGAAAAAGGAACATAAACATTCTAATCATAATCATCGATGTGCAAAAAGGGGGGACTCAAACCAAGGTCTAAATAAACTCCATGTGATAACATGGTAATAGTAATTCTACTACTGCTTTTTGAAAGGTCCAGGATATGTGTGAAAATTAGTCATGACAAATTTACACCATGCCACACTTGAATGAAGAATTGGATTAAACTTCTTAGTATGTCCAAAAAAAAAAAAAAAAAGGTAGGTCCCTACGGCAATACATTTCCAAATTTGTCTTCCTGTGAAGGTTTATTCTAAAATTCTCACATTTTATTCAGCACTTTTAGTGTGCAAACAAACATTTTTATTTAAAAAAAATTATTGATTTTTCATCTGTTGGCTCTTTTCCAATTTCTTGGAATAAACTCTTTGGATTATAGTTAAACCTAGTACTTTTCCAAATTGGTTTTATTTTCTCCCAAATCATAATTGAGGTATTTTATGGTCTGCATTAGACTCTGGTTATTGCACGGATTCTACTGTTGGTATAAAACTCTTAAGGTGATTTAATGGGCATTTTACATTCACACACCTGTTGGTTTGTCAGTGCGATTGTTGTGCTGGAGACCTGTGCTGGTGGACAGGTCCTCTGGGACAGGCATGGTCTCCTCTTGCTCTTCTGCCCCCTCATTAGTAGTGGGGCTGTCCCTCCCTAAATATAAAACACAAAATAACTCTTCATACTCACACATGTATTTGATATTTTTATTAAGGTTGTCATTTCTAGCTCCAGTATGTTTAGTCAGGAGCTTTTAAGCAAGAATGTTGACGTTCAGTCCTGTAGTTAAAACCTATTGTTTTATGTGTGCGTTACTTGTTCCTTTTTTGTTTGTTTCCCTGTTTTCCTAGAAAAGTGCTTGCTGCAACATTCGTCTTTAACACACATTGTTTAATCATCCTGCTGGATGTGACTGAGCTGTTTTAAGAAGCTTACTGTGAAGCAGGATCTGGGTTTACTGAGGCCTACCACATTCTGGCATTGCTCTGCGTGCATGAAATTGTGCTATACCTGTTATTTGGGACATTTCCTGTGCCTCTTCGGTCTCCATCCTGTGCAGATACTCTAACAGGAGCAAGTGAAAAACAGAGGGAGTCAGATAGACAGAAGAAGACAAGCAGAGAGACGGAGTAAGAGAAAAGTGTTTCAGTTTCATCAACACCTACTGTTGCAAATGTAACACTCTAAGAGGGGGCGGTTAGTGATTAAAGGGGGAATGCCCTTTCTTTGTGTGTCTCCATCACCCCCTACAATAACACTCCTATTCCAGTATCAGACACCACTGTCCTGCACATTACATTACAAAAGAACTACAGACATTTTCATTACCCTGGCTGACAGCCGGGGTAGACTGAGCAACTGGATGGTGGGCTTCAGGGGTGGGGTGCTGGGAACTCAAGAGCAGCCTTTCAGACCACATTTGTTATTTATTGTTAATTTCCCAGCACATAATCATCCAAAAATGCAAACTGACTGCCGCAAAATTAAGCAGAAAATTAGATGGCCCGTAAATACCCTTTTCAAATCTAGGTGAAAGTTAGGCTATACCTCGCTGCTGTGT
>JAOANJ010000026.1:32154608-32164755 GCA_026413345.1 Ariopsis seemanni | reverse complement strand
ATACTGACCTCGGCCCTCCTTTCAAGACCTCGGTCACGGTATTTCACCATACGGACCTCCCAGCTGGTACATAACATATATGTATTTGTCAGAGCACAGGGTAATCATAACTAGTGGGACTCTGCATCTGAGCTGTCTTATACCCAATTTATTGTATTAGTTGTTCCAGCTATGTGGCCTGCACATGCTATGAGTACACAAACACAAAACCAGAAGCCAACAGTCATTCATTCTGATGATACTGAAGAGTGACGAGCATATGGAACATATTATTTACATTTGTAAATGCAAATGTAAAAATGTAAATAATTTCAGCTAAAAAAAAATGTTTTCTTACAAATGAAATGGAACACCTAGACGATGACAAGAAATTTTGGCAGTGAAGACTAAATGTCCTAAAACACAAGCATACAGTAAATTAAAATTCCTGAAAATAGTCTGTCTTGACTTCTGTTCTTGATGCTTTTGAAAAACAATATTTCTTCAGAAGCCAAATCAATTTCCACAGTCTTTGTCATTCAGCAAAATGCATTGTATTAATTAACGAAGCAATTAGCAAAAATAGGTCAGCAATGGCACATTACAACTCCTTGGTGAAAGCCCAACAGGACAATGTGCAAAAGAGCATCATCAATCTGTCTCATCCGATGCACTCAAGCAGAAGGGATAGAACAGACTGCTCTGCCCCCTGGAATCAGTGCTGATTTGAGTGGGCACTCAGGAAACAAACCACAAGGGCACAGAGAAGTGTTAATGAGACACTCTTGCGCTCAGACAGAAAGTGTTACTTGCTGTTTGGAGGTAGTATTTGTATTAGTTGAACAGATTTACAGGAAGGCCATTAACTGAATATAGAAGCAGTAACTTAGCTTTTGTCAGGCCTTTCACTGTGTAAAAGTAGTAAACAGATGGGTTTTGTGCAGAAGCTGGCGATCAGACAGTCCTTTTCCTGCTCGCTGGAAGAACTCAAGGAAATAATTGTTCTGTCGTTGGAAGAGCTCATGCCTGCAGCATTTACATCAGGCCTGACAGGCTGTGACACAAATGTGTGAGGTAATTTAGGAAGCCCGAAGTAAATGGCTGCCATCTCTTCAGGGCAGGATGACAAGAGCCCTCCTATTAGCACAGTCCTTAAAATTACCCACCTAAAAAGCATCGGCTCTCAGCCCAGCCGAGACATGGGGAGCTCTCTTTAAAAGTCAAGCCTGCCTTTGAAAGGCACGTTCCAGCCTGGCTGTCAGACAGATGCTGGGTTGGAGATGGCAGAGTAATGACTGAAGCTTTGCCTAATGGCACTGCTGCTTATCAAAGCTCTCCTTGGCCTGCTCCTCAGACATGTGTATTGAGGGAATGATGAAGGAAACCAGAGGAAAATCTAGACCAATAGATAAATACTCCGTGCCTTACACAGCGTTCACTATGATTACTGCTGGGCCCCGATGCTGTAAACCTATAGCCTTTGGTACCGGTACCGTATGTGTTGGTACGTTTACCTGTATAAATTGTTCATAACAATTAATAATTGTGCATTCAGTGTTTATATGGATGAGTTTTGATTTTTTTGTTTTGTTTTGTTACAAAATTATTATCTGATTACTTCCTTGTTTGTACAGTACAGTCAATGAGTAATTAGACTGTTACGGGTTTTATTGTTTTAACTCTGTACACCAGTACATTGTGAAATAAAACAATGTCTATAAGGCTAAAAGCATTCTTTCAACACGAGGTTAAAGTCAGAATAAAATATAGATTGTCTGCTTGAATGGTTTTTACATCTGTATTTACCAAAGCACAGCCACAATTGCTAAATGTATAAACTTATGAAATTGGAACGTCAGTAAAAAGAATAAGTTCTTACTTCTCACAGCAAGTAACTGCTGTCTTTCTCTGCTTTACAGATTGAAGAGGACACATGGCAGAAGTATTATCTGGAGGGGGTGGCCAATGAGATGTACACCGAGTACCTATCCAGTGCCTTTGTGGGCCTTTCTTTTCCTACAGTTTGTGAGTAAGTAAGCCAGATCCTTCTGTCAGTATTTTGATTCTAAATCATAATTGAGATTATTAAATACCAGCTCCTGAAAATGTACTTGTTCTAGTCTAAATGTTATTCATGCTGTCGTTTGCCTACACTATTTTCGTTCCTGACATTAAGGCTAAAATGAATGATAGAAGCTAAAGTACAATAGTTATGCTGTACAGTGGTAAAGTGATGCATTTAATTAAGGCTTTAGTATTGTTGTGGAATTGCTTTTAACACAAAACACTGACCTTTTCTTATTTCTCTTTATTTCAGGCTATGTTATGTGAAGCTCAAATTGTTGTTGATCGCTATTGAATACAAGTCAGAGCAGAGGGAAAGCAGGTTTGTCCCCCTTTGGTCTTCCTGATTCATCATGGTACATATTCCTGACCAAAGAGGGGCAAAGCAGTTGGGTCCCTCATTGGTTCTTTTGAGAATTCCACTCAATCAGATTCCCTTGATATGCCACTTCACACCCATTTCGCAACAGTGCTCTTATCAAGGTTAAATAAAAGCTTAAAATTCAACCTGATTGAGAATTAGACTAGATCGAAAGCTGCCTCACTGTAGCACTATCAGCACACAAAACAATTTAGATTGCTGCAGGTTACTGCTCTTTTTGTAAAACAGATAATGATGACAAGTCAGTGTGACACAATGGAGCCATAACATCTGCTCAAACTCACTGTGATCTATTGATGAAGGCTTTACTCTTAGAGTAAAAGGCCTCCCATCAATAACACTCCTGTTGCATTCTGTTAACTGAACCATTAGAACTAACAACATGAAGTACTCTGTCTCAGTAACCTCAACTTGCCAAATCCCACCACCCCTCCCACGTCCACAGCTTGTTGTCAGATGTTTCTGTATAATTTACCAATACGTTTTGTTGGTGTACTGTATTTCACAATAACTAATGAGTGTGGCAGTCAGCTGGCCTGACCAAAGAAAACAAACCTTAGTGTTCAATAAATACACTTCCATTTGGCCTTTGGTTGATTGATATGAATAGTATATTTCATTGATTTGATTACTGGCAGTCTTTTGAAAACTAGTTTATACCTAAAGGTCTAAATCTTAAATTCGCAATTTTATTTTGCCATTTTGTAATAAACTAAAAAAGGGGCACCATGTTGTCTGTGCCAGTCTATCTAACGCATTATTTTTTTATTCAGCCTACCAACTGGATTCATGCAGTACGTAGGTGTATATTAGAGACTTTGCTCAAAATATATTTTCAATAATGTACAAAACCTACCGGTATAGAGGGCACAACACACCACTTTGTCATACTATTTAAATCATTCCTCCAGGTTATTTTAAATTCCATTGTCTGGTGGACTGTGCCCTACTTTTTTTTTTTGCACTATAGGTGATTTATAAATAAATATTCTTTTTTTTTTTTTTTTGCCTCATCATATTTCTTTAAATAAATAAAATGAGTTGAAATTTCCGTTTTGCTCTCTACTGTTGTCCTACGTTTAGAGCAAGGTCAGTTGAGGCACAAATGATTTTAAACCTCACCTCCTTTTTAAGTCCATGACATCATGTAATAAATGTGTGATTTGTAATGTTTTCTTGTTGTTTGCAGAAGCAGAAAGCGGTATGCCCTCTTCATTTTCTTACCTCTCCACATTTTAGATCCTCCATCTGTTGAAAATAAATACTTAAGGATATTGTACCATCCCCCTTCTGAAATATGGCCAAATTTCTCACTCTCTTATTGTGATCCTTGTGCTTAATGCACTAACTTCTTTGCAGGCAGAAAAGAGTAGATATTATCATTTTGTTGTCTGTACTGTTTATCATCTCCATGTATTCAAGTTTGCGTTCTTTTGTTTTGTTTTTCAGTGTCTGTCAGCTGTGCACATAACTGCTCGAACAAAAGATATTTGTCCTTCTGTTTCATATGATATTTTCTCCATCCAACAGTACTTCATGTTTTTAAAGTTCCATCTCACCTAACCAAACACGCAACAAAAAAATGCTTTTGACATAATCAGTTGTAATTTGGAAACTTGACCATCAAAAAAAACAGAAGAAACATTCTCTACACATGCTTAAGTTAACGTTAAAAACACATGGCATAAAGCCTGTATGCACCGATCAGCCATAACTTTATGACCACTGACAGGTGAAGTGAATTACGTTGATTATCTCATTCCAGTGACGCCTGTTAAGGGGTGGGATATATTGGGCAGCAAGACAACAGTCAGTTCTTGAAGTTGATGTGTTGGAAGCAGGACAAAATGGACAAGTGTAAAGATCTGAGTGACTTTGACAAAGGGCCAGATTGTGCTGGCGAGATGACTGGGTCTGAGCATCTCCAAAATAGCACATCTTTTGGGGTGTTCCCGATATGCAGTGGTTAGTACCTACCAAAAGTGGTCCAAGAAAGGAGAACCAGTGAACCAGCGACAGGGTCATGGGTGTTGAAGGCTCATTGATTCGCATGGGATACGAAGGCTAGCCCATATGGTCCAGTCCTACAGAAGAGCTACTGTAGCACAAACTGCTGAAAAAGTTAACACTGGCTAAAACAGAAAGGTGTCAGCATTAACTTTTTCAGCAGTTTTATATATATGATTACATACATACAGTATATGTAATATTTCCCAGAATACCAGATGGGTGCTGCTGTATTGAACTGTAAAACACATTTCACTTACACTGGTAAGAACACATTGTTTAAGTGGTTTATTTCGACAGTATTTTACAATGTCGCAGTAGTCTGTTTGCTGTCATGTATAATTTGTCAGGTCTCTACCCTGTCCATCAATGGAAAGGGACCACTACGACTGACCATTTTTTAGAGCGCTGGACCACATGGTAATGGCATTGATGGTGTGTGTTACTATTAATATGAAAATATTGAGCTAACAGAAATCTTTTAAATCAGAAACAGATACTGCTGAGGGCTTGAACAAGCAATTGACAAAACTATACACTGGAGGTAAAATTAGTTTTAATGACTACAAATACAAGGTGGTCCAACAAGGTAGGTTTGTCTAATGCAGTTGTCAGAAGTATATTTAATTGGGAATGGTTATGTCAAGTGTCTCCTTTAAAATTCAGTAATTTGCAAAAGTACTTAAACTAGTTTTTGAAATTATTAAATTAAGCATATAACATTGAACTTCATTCATTCATTCATTCGTTTTCTATACCACTTATCCATTGTGGATCATGGGTGAGCTGGAGTCAATCCCAGCTGACATTGGGCAAGAGGCAGGGTACACCTTGGACAGGTCTCCAGTCTATCCCAGGGCTAACACAGACAGACAGACAGAGAGACAGTCATTCACACTCACATTTACACCTATGGGAAATTTAGAGTAGCCAGTTGACCTAATCAGGGCTTGACATTAACTTTTACACCCACTTGCTCTCGGGGGCAAGTGGGGGTTAATTTCCATTTCCCCCCAATATTATCACTTTCCCCCTATTTTGCGAGTACTACTTTTTTTTTTTAGGAAAACCATAGAATAGTTGCGAATTGCAACATAAAATGAAGATCACACATTGAGTTGAAGTTTGATTATTGATTAAGTTTCTTATTAACTTTGGCTATTGGTTACATTTTACTTTTACTTGTAACGGACAATAAATTTTATCCAAAATAGTTTTTCCTGCCTTAGTCGATTTTTCATTTCACATGCATGCAGCTGTTGTAAAGTTCAGTGTGTTTGTGTAGAACTCTCTCAGACTGTAGTTACTCGATAATGTAGAAATCATAAAATAGAAATCTATAATAAAGTTTGTATGAAGAAAACAATAGGGTGCCAAGACTTTTGAACAGTACTGTGTTTGATAATATTTATATATTGGGTTTTTTTTGTTATATTATCCACCTCTAGGTTTAAAAAAAAAATGTGTCATGACAGACAGGATAATGTTTGAATTTAAAATTGTTTAGGTGTAAGTTGTGCGTGTTTGATACAGACCTGGCAACCTGTAATTGAATCAGTGCAGCCGGCCTGTCATGACGCAGCATGGGTTTTATTTTCTTTTTTTCTTTCTTTTTAAAAAAAAATAAACTTAGAGGTGGATGATTAATAAAAATAACTATAGATATATATTTTGCACAGGACTGTGTTCCTCTGATAAGAGAAACAAAGCTCCAGCTCTCTCTGCTCTTAATCTGTTCTGTTCTTTCAGGATTTATCGCGCATGTCGCTCCTTGTTGAGTTTTTTATGCCTGAGTTGTTTGAAACCAATCTGGGTTTTCTGTGTTGAATAAGGAAGTGGCTTCACCTGTAAGAAAATCAAACATTTACATGAAGGAGCTAACTCAAATACAAGCAGAAAAAATAAAATGAGATTCTTAACCAAACTCTTCCAGACTCACTTCCGACTTCCTGTTTTTTTAAAATAGATTTTAAATGCAACCGTGAATTTCTCTGGAGTTTTCAGGCTGAGCTCCTCTCCTCGTATTCTTTAACCACTCACTTCACTGTTGTTCTTGAAGCATTTGCTTCTATTTATGAACATTTTTCTTGATAGCAGGGAGACGGTAATGCCTTTTATCTATTTCTCTGTTTGAACAAGCAAAAACAGTGCAAAAATTAACCATAATAATAATAATAATAATAATAATAATAATAATATGTTACATTCATATAGCGCCTTTCAAAAAACCCAAGTATGCTTTACAATATAGACAAGGAAAGAAAAATAAATAAATAAATAAATAATTTTTTTTTTTTTTTAAAAAGTCCACCAAGTAGGGGTCAGGATGTAATTCCCGTGGTGTAGCAGCCACAGTCCCACCAAAAGGCGCATAAAAACAAGTCCCACATCTCCAGCACAGCCGCCGTGACGCCGCTGGCAACATCGCTTGAACACCACGCCATGGATCCACAAAGCGAGCAGAGAAGCTCCGCCACGCAGAGCGTTGGTGTGTCCCAAACTGCCTGCATAGCTGCCGTGACGCCACCGAGCAACATCGCCCGGACCACCATGCCAAGCGTTAAAGCACAGAGCACTGGAGAACCACGATGTAAAATGAGCAACGAGCTCACTGCAGTCCACAGCTGGGAGCACAGGCATCACCCACGGCAAAACCAAGGCCTGGAGGGGACCGACGCCCAGAACTAGGTCCGGAGCTACACCGCAACCGGCAGACAAAACACTCAAACAAACATCAAACTACACAAACACACAGAAAAAAATAAAATAAAAATAAAAATAGAAAAAGAATAAAATAAAATAAAATAAAAAAAGCTCCGGTATTGAAGACGGATTAAGCCTTGCTTGCATGAAAGACGGTGTCTGTCTGACCCCAGCTGTAATTATCACATGATGCGTGACGTCATGCACAAGGGGTCTATAAACAGTATGCGTACCATACTACTACAGCGGGGGTATAGAAAATAACTTGCAAAGCAGTAAATGAAACAGCCAAGGCATAAATGGCGGATACGTAGTGAGGGACGCTTTTAGGAACTGAAATAAAAGATCAAAAAGCATAATTTTTGTGGTGGTAGTTCGTAATATATGCTCATTCCAACTTGCCCGGTCGGGCATGTCGGGGACATATCCCACTTGCCTGAATGCATGTTTCACTTGCCCAGGGCAATCGGGCAGTCCTTAATGTCGAGCCCTGGAGATGTGAAAACATCCTTAGGTTTGTTGATGGAGAAAGCAAAGGCTACACTTTCGGGAAGCCCTTACCAGATTACAGCGTTCTCCCCAGAGTGCTTTTGCATGTCGGGGCCGACACACTTTAAATCTGCCGATTTTTTTGCTCCGACACTTGTTGAAAACCGCCCCGTCAACTCTCACGACTTTGCCGTGAGACTCATGATTTTTTTGCACTGAATCACGCAGCGAAAGGACACTCGTGGTTGGTTGACTGCAGGAAGTCGACCAATGAAATCACATCTTACTTTGTCTTCATCATTTCCACGTTACCGGCAGGAAAGATGCACCTGGTGAAAATGAGTGACCGATTCTGGATCAGAGGGCCCTCCAAGTTCAAAAAACAGAACATTTCCCAAGTATCAAGGTGCAGCTAAGTATGATACAAAATACAAGTCCAGCTGGACCAAAATCTATCCATGCATTATCGCCGATTCAGTGAGCAAGCACCGTTTCCGATGCACTGTTTGCAACAGGAGGATCAGTTGTAAAACACCAAGGCCTTCAGGATGTTGAACTTCACATGCAAAAAAAGTCTCACAAAAGAGCTTGATAAAGTAAGATCATCATCAGGATCACTCTTGACCGCGTTTGCAGCACAGACGTCTGTCAGTGAGAAGGTATGTTTTTATATTTTATCGTGTTTGAAAAAAGTTAAACGTGCCTTGTTTTAGTAAATTTAAACTTGTCTCGATCTATTTGCAAAGTTGCGAAGTAAAATAATAACTGATTTTGAACTGTCCCACAGATACGTTCTCATAAATGTACAGCCAAAGATTTTTTTTCCCCCCCAACAGGAACTCTGCATGCTGTGTTCGGTATATTTATTATTGTTACAGTAGTAGCCGAGCACATAAATGTATAACTCTATAACTAATTGGAAGTTGTTAATATATCACTGTCATAATGGTTTTGGGATTTTTGGTAAAATGGTATTACTTTGAGTAATTCAGTAATTTTATACTCCTTTAATATTATCTTTCTAATAATTTAACATGATAAACTCTAATGAATAAATATTTTATAAAATGATATTTAATACATAGGACAGAATATTACATTTACTCAGCTTGCAGTAATAGATATATGTGTGGAAACAATTTGTGTTAACGGTGTTATTAATTTGTATTTCTCAGAGTGGGTTCCTTCACTGATCACACTGGTACTGCTGTTGGTTATCAGTTAAGACCCTGATTTAGAAATGACTTGGTGGCAACACAAATGGTATTTCCTGTGACGTGACATGCGCATGTAGTTTTGTGGTGCGAGCTCTTTGAAATGTGATCGTTGCACAGCTTTCATTTCATGATCATGTTGAAATGTGGTTTTTGTTCACCTGGCACTGGTTAGTTAATACGTGTGGTGTTCTCATTAAGCCATTTCCCCCCCCATTAATAGTAACAAGAAGGTGAAAAATATTCATCATAAGGCCACCAATCCCCTTTTAAAGTTGCCAAAATTGTTTTCGGCTGGGGGGGCTTTCCCCCCTTGACCCCCCATGAGGGCTTTGCCCTGGACCTGACCGGGGCCTGCAGCCCCTGGATTCCGGCTTTCTCACTTCTTTTTCTCCCATGTTGGGGTTGACAGCTATGTTCAACCATGCTAACAGTAAAAAAAGTGAGAATGTTGGTACCACCATAAAATGCTCTTAAAAAAAAAAAAAAAAAGGCATCAGATGCCACCAAACGGGCTCCTTTTTTCAAAAAAATTTCCAGGGGAGCCCCCCCCCATGAGAGGGAGGAAACCCCCCCCTCTCGCCTTTCGTACAGCACGCAGCCCTGTGGGCCCCCAAAGCTTAGGGCTTTATTTTGATCCTGTGGAGAACACTGGCTTAGCTAACCGTAACGCAGTGGGCGCACTCATTTGCGCAAAGCTCAGCTTTGTAACCAGGATTTGCTGCGCAACAACTATCATTTACTGCTCGAAAATGGACATGTACCTTACGACTGTGCTTGGACCTCTTATTATGTAATCTTGCTTTATGTTTTTCCCAAACAAATTTCTGCCTGAAATCGTGAAATCAAAATGAATGTCAGGTTCCATAATACAAGGTCGTATATCTGTAAACCTGATTTTAATCCCACGTGTTAAAATTACCTAAATCAAAATTGAACACGAGTCCCAAATGATACCAATGCCATCAGCAGGGATGCCACCAACAAGTCTGCTCCTTCTATTTACTAATTTATCTGCCAGAAATGGCCTTAATGATATACCTCGAGCAGGAAGAAAGCTTGCGGAGAAAACCATTTCAGAGACATTCGACCTTGACGTAACCTTGATCAATTCCAAACTCTAATTAGTTCATCTGCTGGTCACAATGATGCTCCTGTATACAGTGGTGCTTGAAAGTTTGCGAACCCTTTAGAATTTTCTATATTTCTGCATAAATATGACCTAAAGCATGACCAGATTTTCACACAAGTCCTAAAAGTAGATAAAGAGAACCCAGTTAAACAAATGAGACAAAAATATTATACTTGG
>JAOANJ010000026.1:32143490-32154508 GCA_026413345.1 Ariopsis seemanni | reverse complement strand
CCAGGGTGTACCCCGCCTCTCGCCCATAGTCAGCTGGGATAGGCTCCAGCTTGCTTGTGACCCTGCACAGGATAAGCAGCTATAGATAAAGGATGGCTGGATGTACTACAGTAGCTATTTTGTGGGATTGGACCATATGGGCTAGCCTTTGTGCCCCATGTGAATCAATGAGCCTTCGACACCCACGGCCCTGTCGCCGGTTCACCAGTTATCCAAGGAATGACCAGTTTTGGTAGGTACTAACCACTGCATACCGGGAACACCCCACAAGATGTGCTATTTTGGAGATGCTCAGACCCAGTCATCTCGCCATCACAATTTGGCCCTTTGTCAAAGTCACTCGGCTCCTTACACTTGCCAATTTTTCCTGCTTCCAACACATCAACTTCAAGAACTGACTGTTCTCTTGCCGCCTAATATACCCCACCCCTTGACAGGTGCCACTGTAATGAGATAATCAATGTAATTCACTTAATCTGTTAGTGGTTTTAATGTTATGGCTGATCAGTGTATGCTGTACCTATTCCAGTCAAACAAGGTCACTATCGATAATAATCATCTTTCTTTACCTTCCATTGTCACACTAACACTGAATCATGCGCGCATATTTGTGTGTTGAATGTAGTGTGTATGTTCGAGTGTGTGTATAATAGTCGCAACATGTCTCTTTGCTATGTTTTATATGTCAGTAAAGCTTAGAGAGGTGTGTGTGTGTGTGTGTGTGTGTAAAACTGTCTGTCATAATGTACCCCGATGCCTGTGTGTCTCCGAGTAGATGTTTATGAAGTGAGGTCACTTCCTGTCAGTTTGGTGTTCTGTACAACGATCCAACTGCACAGAAGTTACTGCAACAGTTTGCATCTACGTGCCAGTTTGCCAATGTGCAGTGGCTGTACCTGCTCTTTCTTTTTTGTAGATGTGCCGATGGTTGTGACACTCTTGGTTGCAGCATGCCTGAACACTGTCACGTGACATGTGATGCTTGCCTTGTTTCCCATAATATGAGGTTTGATCATACCGCAGGCCTCTGTTGCCGAGTGATTGGACCATACGGAGTACACGTGAAAATCTCAGATTTGGGGAGCAACATGTGTGAATATGTTGGTGAATGAGTCAGTTTGTTTAGTTTGCCATCTTTTAAATAGCATGCAGAATGTGCTGTTATAAAGAGTGGGGATTTAATTATATAAAGCTTCAATGCAAAAAAAAAAACACAACATTGGGAAGTTACTCATTTCTTTTTAACCAAAATGGCGTTGGGTTGGTTTTGTTTGTTTGTTTAGTTTATAAAGATGACTACTGCTTTATAATACATTAAATCCCCCCTTTTTTGTCATTCCTGCTAACATGGTTGTTTGTGGAGCCCAGACGAAAGAGGTTTCATATGCTGTATCTGATTGAATGTTCAGTTTGCGTTAATATATATGTAACTGGGCTGCAGTGCTCAGCTCCCCACTTTCATCTGGGCTCTGTCCAGGCCCAGTGTTTGTCCAATGTTACAGTCACCACTCAACTCATTGATGACTTCTAACCAAAGGCAAGCATTAACAGTTGTGTTGTGTCGTCCCGTCTCTGTCTAATTAACGGGGAATGATACAGTGGCTCAGTCATCACTACTTAACTTTTACGTTGACTACTAAAACCTGTCTACGACTAATAAGGGATATTTGGCAAACTATAAACTTTAGTACCCTACTACCAGTGGGAGGTCACAGTGAGACATTGAATGTGCTGGCTGATATAACTCCAGTAATGAATAATATTGTTTTGAATGGCCTGCTACCGTCTATCACTCAAAGCCTGGAGGTAAAACCTTTTTAAGTGATGTGCATGTTGATAGGTCTGATCTTATTTTCGAGCTTTACAGTTAAACAGAAGCTTGGCTGTTGTATATGCTTTTAAAACAATTGTATTAAACAACAGTCCATTTAACAGCATGAAGGAAAACGAGAGCCTTTCTTATAGCATGAGAAAATGCAGCTAGCTTAGACATGCAGGTTCAGGGGTCATCCCTCACTCTAAGTGGCCTGGTGTATTCGAGCATTCTGCTCCTCCCTGCTATCACGGGAAAACCACAGCTTGTATTGAAGCAGTACTTTCTGATTATTGGTTTCGGTACATCTGTCAGTCGGAATGCTCCAACTATAAGCACCCTTTGAAAGCAGTTTTAATTCTTTCATTTATTTTGTCTCCCAGCCAATCCAGTCCGAAACCGCAGTTACCGGTAAATCAGGATTGGCCAGTTGTGCTACGGTGTTTTTGCTTACTTGTTTTGGATAAGAGAACAAAGACTGAAATCGGTTAAAACTGCAGCAATATGTTTGTGTGAGCACTAAAAACTCATTTGTGTAGAAACAATCAAATGGCAAACTGCTTGGTGGCAGTTCAGTGTAGATGCTCTTTTGGCCTGCGAGTATTCCCTGAAGGCCGGAGGGTGTACCATTCCTCTTGATTAGAGCATTTGACTGTGAATATTTATTTCTTTTATTTCTTTTAACAAGCACGATCATTTCTTTCTCATCAAACAGTATTCTGATCAACCCTGGAAACCATGTAAAGATGCAGGAGGGGACCTTGGGATTCTTTATTGCCAGTGATGCTAAAGAGGTCAAAAGGTATTCATGTCCCCCTCTGAACTGAACGTCAACAGTCTGTTTCCCGGTTATTGCTGTCATGTGGTGATGTCTTCTCGTCTGATCCATGTTCATTTATATGATGTTTCTCTTTCAGAGCATATTTCTACTGCAAAGCTTGTCATGATGACATCACAGATCCCAAAAGGATCAAAAAGTGTGGCTGCAAGAGGCGTAAGTACACCAGGCCGCCCCACGCCCTTCACATTTCACAGGAGTCTGCACAGGATTCAACTTTGCACATGCAAAAATAATGTTTGTAGGATATGTGAGATTATTACTTCTTGCGTTTTAGTATGTAGTGTGGGCCTCTTCTGTTACAATCTTGGTTTGGTCCAAAGAAGTTGGTTTCAAATGATTTCACCTGTTCTGTGCTAAAATTTCTTACATTTTAAAATAAGATTTTTTTATTATTATTTTTTTTAAGCTTTTGGATCCACTCAATGCCTTTCAGTAACAGAACGTATTATACGACTACTAAGGAAGCAAGGATCAGTATGACCTTTACACCAGAGCTAATAGTCTTTAAGGGATTTGACACCTGAAAATGAGAGGGTAAAGAAGTGATGGAGAGTGAGCAATAGGGGGAGGAAAAGGGTGTCAATGAGTGATGACAGGGAGAGGGGAGGAAAAGCAGCTAGTCATCAACATGCTAATGACTGAGAAAGATGAGAAAGAGACAGAGAGAAATAGAGATGGGAAGAGGCAATGACGTGATTAACAGGGCTGAAGAGAGAGCCTGTCAGCCCACGCTAGCATCAGTGGGAGAGACTTCAAGATAATGGCACCAGTCAGGTGGAAAAACAAAAGGCAAAGAGCCCTGGCCACCCTCATCAGGCACACCACAAACACACTTCTGGCCCAGGATCATTTTACTAATCATATCCACCCTGTTTACCCAGAGAGCCCGGCGCTAGCGCTACTCAACTTCGCCACTGTCATCTCCCACTGTCTCAGCCTGGCAGGAACCCGTTCTGACAGGAAGGCGCTGAAGCAGAAAGGAAAGAGTCACAAGGATTTGTGTTGCTGAGTGTAGATGCTCAGTCAGCTCACTCTTCAACTCTTTGTCAGTGATAATTGCAACAGAAATTATTAGAGGCAGACTGATTAGGTGCGTGTTAAGGCAGGTATTTCATTTGTTCTGTGTTTGAGTGGAGGAGGCATTACCATGACAGTCGGACTAATGCATTGTTATTCTTTGACCTATATAAGCACTTGTCGAAATCACTTAGCCACAGGATGAATAATTCAATTACACAGTGAATGGTCAGTGCTTGAGTCTCTGAACGAAACTATTTACTTTTGGCAGCAAATAGTGGGCTTTAAAGGTAACACCCTGGATTTGATTCTCAGGAACATTAAAACAGCCATCCATGTCCTGATGGAGCTTACCGGAGCTTGGGTTGATAAAGCAGGCACTTGAGTCCAACCAAAGCTGTTCCGTGTCGTTTTTTATTTTATTTTATTTTATTTTTTTCTTGTTGTCGCGTACCACAATGGGATTTTAAGCTGTAACTTTCTGGTCCGATTAAAATAGGCTGATTTTCAAAATGCCTCACTGAAAGAGATGACCTTTCCATTGCTGTAATGGACGTTTATGATATTTATTTTGTTTACTCTCTTCATGTCCATTGACACACTTTCTGATGTATTTCCTTCCTTGCTGCCCTGGAATGTGTCTCTTTATTTAACCCCTCACTGATAGTGATATATTGTGAGTAAAAATGGGCTCCCTGTGGCACAGAGTGCAGTCAAACTGTCTCTCTATCTCTCTGTTGATAGTATATATCTATCTCTCTCTATATATATATGTTGCATGTACCAGTCTAGCTGCTGCATCCTCCCTACACCTCCCATCTCTACACTGTCCTCAGATCAAGTAATGATACAGCACAATACAGCTCCAAGATCCAACATAGCCCCTATCTGCGCTCTCTCTCTCCACCCTGATTTCCCACCCTCGGTTTCTCCAGATGACCATTGTCTTCCTCTGTGAGAGGAACAAGAACCCCAATAACCCACAACGCAACAGTACCTCCTGGAACCAAGACAGTGTTTATTTGACCTAATGGCTTCGCAGATGCTCTGTTGAAATCAACAGCAAGCATCAAAAGCCAAGCAGATTGATATTTTCAACACTAGCCTTCAAAGAGGAGGGGGAAGTTCATCACTGTCCATCCCCTTGCTGTCAGTGGCAATTTTGCAAATTGCTGCATTTTTAGAAAGTGGAAAGTGTCCTGTGGGAAGTTCTTCACATTGTCTCGCAATTTAAATGATCTGCATTCCTTTTGCTTCTCCTCTTACCCAGCCCCTACTGCCCAGGCCATGTACACAGCACTCATTGCTATTCTCAGAATTGAAATGATCCAACGCTGCATTTCAATTCTCTGTAGTACTTGGGCCCTTTTTTACTCACTGCCAATGATCAGCATACCTGTCAGTATCAGAGTCATGGTGGTAGGCGCGACCAGCTGCTGTACAGTAAGTGGCCAATAGATGGCGGAATAGCTCTGTAGTCGAGATTGGAGTAGACCTACTGAGCACTGAGGTCCTCACAGTCCTGTTTAGCAAGAATGCTGTCATCAGAAGGTTTCATTGGATTGTCATTAACTTTCTTTAAATAAGCTTCTCAGTTTCGTTGTCTCTTATTTCAACTTTTTTTTTTTTTGTGGGAATGCAGGCAATATTTTGGAGTTGTAATATTAGTTTTTATTAAAGGGAAAAGCATTATTGTGATTGGTCTGTATTTTGGAGTGTGTTAACAGTAAAAGGTAACGGTACGGTATTATTAGAGGTACGGTTCGTCACCAGCTGTTATACTATATTGTAGGTCTTGTACTGTGTCTCATTCTTTCGAAGAGTACAAAGAGAAGTGTGCATATACAGTAAGTGCGAGCAGCATTCTTGCTAAACATGGTTATTCTGTTCGAGAGGCTTCAGTTAGGATTTGTGTGTAGCTACGTTAAGTCCCTCATCCCATCATGTTGTCTTGTGTGTTCCTTCCTTCATGTCTCAATGACCAACATATCCACGTGACTTATGCTTGGATGAATGTCAACCCCAGATCTCTGAAGTGACAGATTTCAGCATGACATTGACGTCTGAGACTCACTGCTGCACATCAAGGCGCCACTTTGAACTGTTTCTGTCCTGCAAACAGTTGATTAGCCTCCACTCCAGCGCTGAGACTGCACTCACCTCTCCGCATGCTTACGATCCCTAATTTCAGCTGTTATGCATGGTCCTTATAGAAACAACAGTCCCTGAGGTTGTGGCCACAATTTAAAAGGCCCGGTAATGTACCCTATTCTCTTGCTGGCATGTTACTGAAATTGACCTATTATTGTAGACTAATTCTGTCAGACAGAAGTGTGTGTGTGTGTGTGGGGGGGAAGCAGGATTTTCCCTGCAGGTTGCGAGTTCTTTTCAGGGTGCCAGACTTTATTATGGTCTATTAACACAATGGCACCAGGAGAATGAGTACCGGGGACTGTGTATTTTTTTTATTTTCATTATTTTTGTTTAGCTAGGATCACAGCAATCAAATACTGTGTAGCCTCTCACCACCACTCCCCCAAGACAGACAAGCACACGCATGCACGCACACTCTTCTCTCATAAACATGGTCCTACGGACATATGCAGTATGTTAATCAAAGTACAACATATAATAACGCACACATTTCCTACTGAGTCTGGTATCAGTGCAGAGGGGGTAGTGGTGTGATGAGTTGGCATAGGATTCAGGAAAAGAGCCTGATGGCCTGTGCAAGGCCCTGCTGCTGCATGATGGGATACAGGTACGTGATCCTCCCTTTAAGACATAAAGGACGCAGGTTATGAACTGAGTTTTGCTGCTAATGGCATTCACTCATCCCTCTCTTCCTGATTGCCTCCTGCCCCTATCCTCTGATCTTACTGTCATATCTGACCATTTGACCTTTTATGACATGATCAGCCTTAGGGCACAGCTTGACCCTGGTGAGATGACGGTTACCTGCCAAACAGGCTGTGAGACATCTATTGGAAAAAATGATCAATCAAAAGTATTAATGGAAGAGAATTTGGCCTCCTCGATATTCTTGCATTAAATATAAATATATGAAACACAGTTTCCTGGGCTGTAGTTACACTGGAACTGTGTTTTTCATCTCCCAGGAGTGGGTCAAGCCTGTGAGAGCTTGCTGCTAAGGCTTTGCATTTTCTGTTCCTTTATTTAAAAAAAAATACCTTCAGACATCCCTGGTTTATGAACTCTTTTTTCCTTGCCATTAACCTGCTGCTTCTCCTCTCCTCTCATCCAACACATGACTGTAGCCAAGATGTCCGTCTACAAGCGAATGAAACTGGCATGTTGTTTTGATTGCGGGCGCTCTGAGCGCGACTGCTCGTGCATGGCAGGCAGTGTACATAGTAACATGGACAGCCTTCAGAGGGCCTTCCCACTTTCTTCTGTCTCTGTTCATGATTGCTCAACCAGTTTACGTGCCTGTAAGTTCGATCGCCAACCACATGTTCTTTTATGTTCGTGACCTGTGTATGTGTCTGTGATGTATTCCATGTCTTGTGCTTTTTAAAAAATAATAAATAAAAAAAACCCCAAGTGGTTCTGTGCCCTCATTGTTTCCCTCTCTGTGGCTTTTTTGGGTGTTTTTTCGCTGGGTGTGGTGCTTTATGGATGGGTATGATTTTCTGTACAGTGGTCGAGTGATAGTGGTAGTGTTGTGGCTTCTCTGTGATGGTGCTGCTGCAGTAGGTGGTAGGCGTGTTGTCGCATGCTGTGTCAGTGGAGCACTTGTGCTGTGCTGGTGCCTACACAGTCACTGTTTGGTGTTGAGAACGACAAATCAGGTTAATGTTTATCTGTTCAATGAAAGTAAGTTTGATGTTGCTAAAAAGACCATTGATAAGCTTTTGTCATGTACATCTGTATAATAACAACGATGTTTCAATTTTTGATGTGTTATGCCAATGATTTTTCAGGTTGGGAGCAATACAATGTCACGCTAACAATTTTCCTCCCGTAAAGCAGCTTCAAGCATCAGGGGTCGGCTGAAAAATATTGTTGATGTCATGTTTTGTAATGGTGCAAAAATGTGACAAATCCTGTATGCATTATTCAGAAGGTTCAAGCAATGTACGGTAAAGATTGAATAATATTATTATAGGTCAACGGATTTTCCCCACTTAATTAATATTTCCATTGTTTTGACACCAATATAGGACATATAGAGAAGTCAGTTGTTGAATTATTATATACGTTTTCTATTTTGTTTAAAGGTGTTCTTTACTGACAGTTTATTAAATTCTCAAGAGGTGAAAAGTAAGTACACATTTGAAGTCTCGTACCCACAGTGGCACTTGGACAATTATCTTTTTATGATTAGTGATAATGCCATGACAGTTTAACACAGGGTGAAAGAGAAGATATTTTCGTTCTAGAGAATTTACTTTTGAGTACACAGTTGAGTGGGCAAATTGAGTGCTTGCCACAGGATCTGATTCTCTCTCTACTCAATTTTTTATTTTTTTTTTTTCCTTAGCCAGCAACCAGGGGAGAGAAAAAGTCGATGTCCTTTATTTAATGCCTTGTATACCACTGTGGGACTGTCTGGCTCAATGTAAAAGTTAAAAGGAGATCCCCTGGCAGAAACTCAATTGAGACGGCAGTGATTTAGGCTGTAGGAGTCAGAATGACTGACGCAGTTAGCTGTGCGGAACACAATGCTATGGAGGGGCCTTTCTTATTAAGTCAGAGCAGATGTGAAATACTAAAGTGTCTGTCAATTAGGCCCTGACAGTAGCACGGCCTGCTTATCAAAGCAGGGGTCAGTTCAGACGATCACATTTCCTCTGAACTGCTCTCTCACTGCTCTCCACATCCTGCTAGATTAGTGTCAAACACGCTATGATGAGTTTGGCTTTGTGTTTTATGTTTTTATTCCGGGTCATATCCCTGGATCCCAATTACTAGCCATTACATTGTTACTGATCTCTCCTTTTTCCCATCATTTCCTTGTTGAATTTCAGGAAATTCTTTTGCTCTTCTTCTTCTTCTTCTTTTTTTTTTTTTTTTTTAAATCCTTGTTCATTTAAGCTTCAGAGTTCTGACAATTGTTTAAGCAAGGGATTTGTTTTGCTTTCTCTCATTGCTTTTGTGTCTGAACTATCACAGCATTTCTATGATGACGAATTAATTCTAAGCTGCAGACTGTCTGATTTCACTATGTTGAATAATTGATTTCTTTTGGACTTCATCTTGGATGCACTTTTAGGTTTTTCAGATAATGCTCATGCCATGTAAGTGCATAGAATGCCTCTACAGCTCTACATGGAGTTGAATTATCTGTGTTGTCAGGCTCCTCCTGCCTGCTTGTCTGGTTTAATTCAGTGGACTGCGATTGAGATGAAGAATAGCATTTGGTAAAGTGAGAATTGTATGCTCCAACCTTTTTGCACCCCATGGGTCAGAAACCATACATCACAGCGTGCCTGCACTAAGCACGCCGTTGTAGAGTTATACCTCCACTTTATATGTGTGCAGTTATTGCTGAAATAAATACAGCTCCCTTGGACCCAGTAATTCAGTGGAATGTGTGAAATGCATAGCTGTAAAGCACTAAAGGCATGTTGTCCTTAGAAAAGTAGTGTTCTATGTACAGACCCTCCTCAACTCCTCTTTGCACTGGTTCGTGCATGCAAACGTCTGGATGCTAATGGTTTTCTATGTCGGAGCCAGACAAAGAACTATTAGTATGAAAATGAGATGCATGAATGGTAGACAACTGCGTCTCTTTTGCTGTTAGCTGCAGCCGAAGCTCAAAGACTACTTGACAAGGAGCCAGCAGTAGTGTAGCCGTCATTACAGCTGTGGAGCTCGGCACACCATTAAGAAGTGTTTGATACGAAGGAATAACACGAGCGGCAGGAGGCACGCTCGCGCTGCCAATGACTTAGCTGCCTCTGCTGTAAGTTACAGTGACAATTACAGTCCCTCTGCTCTACCTGCCGAGACTTATCCTCTCATTACACAAGATTTAAAGAGTCTAAAAGGTGCCCAATGTCTCAGAGGGCATTCATTCTTGTTTTGGACTTAACGGTTTCAGCAGAATTGCAGCAGTGGCTGTTTTACAAACAACCAGAGCAAGTCTTGTAGATAGAGACAGGAGAGAGAGGGGTCAGGGCTCGCTTTTGCTATCAGGGCATATGTTTTTTTTTTTTTTTTTTTTTGTTTCCCCCCTCCTGCCGGCTCTGCTTGAGGAGGACGCAGTGAGCTGGCAAGGGTGGGCTGAGGCGATCTGAAGAACAAACCCTATCTGCTCCTTGCAGGATGCACCTCACTAAAGATGGTCCTTATGCAGCCTGACATGGAAATTATGTTTGCATTTTCATTTTTCCAGTGCCGCTGGTGCATAAGCAAACTCCATGTGACAGTTCCTTCCCACCAGGCAGTAGCAAGGCCAGCCGCCTGGGACAGATGCTGGCCAGAGAGGCCGCTCACTCACCCTGTTTTCCAGATAGCAAGCGACAGATGCCAGAGTGGGCATGGTACCCTTGCTCGATCACTCGTATCGCAGCCCTACACCCTGACCTTTAAGGCATCAGATATAGCTCTAGTGAAGGAACAAACTCCGTATACCCAGCAAAGAACAGCGAGCAGGGAACAGTGGAAGGCACTGAGAAGCTCTTGGTACTGCGTGGGTCTCATCATTTCCACCTGCATTACTGCTCACCTAACCTTGTTGTTTTATCTAACTGCAACATGAGTAATTTATCACCGACTGACTTGTTGGGGTGCATGTTATGCTTGGAGATGTGCCTTTCAGGATGAGTTGAATATGATTGTGCAGGGTGATTCTGACCAATAAACAAACAGACCCTGGCTTACTCAAGGTTTGCATGTGTAACTCACAAAAATGTGCAAGCCAGTTTGTACGTAATATGAATTTGGGGCATTTCTAACTAAAAGACAGGGCTTGGGCACCCATGGAGATTATTTTAGATATTGGCATGTGATTTACTAAGCTCGAAAACCTTTGGAAACAGTGATTGTGTGTGCAAATTAATATTGCCAAAGGGCAGGTATTCAATTTACAAAACCCAGTTGAAGTTGAAATGTAGACAATTTGATCAATGTTAATAATGGAAAGGCTTATTGAAAGATTACCGACATTTTATTTTGTCATCTCAAAATCAAACTCCGTGTCTGAAATCACTCACTATATAGTGGACTATATAGTGAGTTTGCCGTTTTGTAGCGCTGTCCGAATGTATAGTGAGAATTATTACACCCTACATAGTGCGCTCAAAGTATCCCACAATGCATCGTGAAAAGTAGTGTACAACCGATGGTCACTAACCAAGCAATATATCCCATCATGCATTG
>JAOANJ010000026.1:32120709-32131783 GCA_026413345.1 Ariopsis seemanni | reverse complement strand
AATTTGAACTAATCTGTGCAAGTTTTCAAAGGTTAGACTTGAATTACTTCGTTGTCGTGACTAATTGAGACTTTTTCAGAGTTGAAACAAAGATATTCGTCAAATTGAGTTAACCTGCATTTTCAAGGCAGCAGGTGAACTTGCATTTCCAAGTTAAACCAATTTGAAATGTTTTACTATCTATCTATCTATCTATCTATCTATCTATCTATCTATCTGTGTAGTACTTGCAAAAAACAGTGTGCTTGTAATTGCTATGGACTGGTTCAGTCAGACTTTAACAGGCGTACGGTAGTGTTTTATTCTGTTCTGTTGACAAGTGAGAGTGAAGAAGAGATCCTTTCATTAATTTATGCTCGTAGCAATGGCAAGGTAAATGTTGTATTGAACATTTCACTTCAAGCACATGCTAATGGGTTGATTGGTGTGTAATACAGCCAAGCTGTTTTTGTTAATCGTTTAGAAATCTGATGGCAAATTGTGTGGCTTTTTTTGTTTGTTTAATAATAAAACCACCTGTTACAATGATAAATAGTATAGAAATTGTGAAAATAAAATTGTCCACTAAAGAAAATCACGTTAATTTAGATTTTTATACTATCATTTTCAAAAGCGTTTTTAAGCAGTGTAGGGATTAATAAGTAATGAAGAGTTCTGGATCATTCTTGGTGACGACACTAATGGCATGAGTTTACAACTTGTTTAGTAAAAACCAATTCATATAAAATAAATCTTTTTTTTCCCCCTATTAAATTCTATTTTTGCAGCAATTTCTGTTGGTTTCTGTTGACTTCTGAAATGAAATTACAAAAATATATGACCAATAATAGCTGCCTTTTGAATTTTTAGATTGATTGATTGTGCTAGAAAAGTTTTCTCACTGTTCTTATCTTCCATTGTTTGACTGTAAAGGAGGAAGTTAGACCCACTTTTCAAAATCACACAGGTAAATTAGGTACTGGTCTGACTGTCCCACAAACTTTGGCAGCGGAGCGTTCTGCTGAAGCCCTTGTAATTAACCGTAAAGGAAGTCTGCTTCCTCCAGTCCCACCCCTACTCCGAGGTCTCGGCCTGGCTGGCCTGAATCGGGCCCGCAGCCTGCCTGGGAAATACAGCTACCACCCCAACTCCTCCATGCCCTCCTCCTCCTTGCGCTCGTCGGTGCTCTCCTCTTCCATAACCACCTCCACTTGCCCACCCACGCCCTGTAGGTGCCTCTGTACCAGTCTACACCTTGCATGGAACAGAGCTAACATCCCCCTCCCTAGCACTGTGTACCGTATGCATGTGTGAAAATGCATTGCAGCAGTATTGTGCAGTTCAGTTTGGAGAGTGCACACGGGTGCATTAGGTTGCACAGAAGGAGACTTTGGAAGTGTACGTAGCTATTCCACTGCCACTGTCTCCGTCTCTGCTGTTGCTGATGCCATTTGAAAAGTTGTATCACTCTGTCTGTATGCCTAAGTCAGGGAATGCCGTTGTCTGAGCACTGATACAAAAGAGCAGCATTTATTGTTGCCTGTGGTCTGGAATAGCAATCACACTTCACTGGACTGATCCTGTTTTGATTGAAGTTGTAAAGGTGCCCTAATGCAATTTGGAACAAGCAGGGACTTGCTGAAGCAGCCATGCTGCAGGTAGAGTTATTTCATTGTTAAGCCTCTTACTGAAGGGCACTCGAATAGCTCATAAATCTCTGCAGTCTAATTTGGAGAAGCAAGGGCAGGAGTGTGGCCTCGCCCAACTACGCCACTTACTCCTTAGTCTTAACAGGAAAACAAAGGGTTGCACCATGGCACCTTACTGCAAGTGATATTTTGAAAGTTGATTACTGCTTCGTGTTGCTCTAGCCACTGTGTAGTTGTAAATGTCAAACAGTGGCATTTGGTACATACCCAGACAGAGCATTTTAAATTTGTCCTTTTTCATTAGTGCAATTGGATGATGCTGAAACGAGAGTGATCCACAGAGGCTATATGCTTTATAGTGGAACTACTTGCAGTGCTGGTAAACTTTTTCTTTAATTATGTACTGTGATTCTGAAGTCTAACCACATTTGTGCAGGTTTGGAGTGTACCGTAATACAAGTGTCTCTCTTTTAAGGCTCAAATAGAGACTTTCTAGTATGGACAACAGATTAAGACTTGTACAAGGCATATGTTATCATTACGTTTTATCATACTGATAAATATTTTGCATAGATGTTCCACCACAGTTAATACAGAATTAATAACGGAAATAACGAACATCGCACCGTTCATAGTTTCCACACAGGTCTACAAGCCATAGCGTTGTACTTGTTACAGAACTGTGTAGCATTGCTATTAAGTCTGACATTCCTGAGAATGTAAGGATGATCTTGACCTTCAGGCAGCTCCACTCTTGTAGATTGTACATTCAGCAGCAGGGATGCTTTTGACATTCATAGGCACCTCAGTAATTTCCTCTTGGAGTGGTGATTCTGCATTAGATGAGTGAGCTCAGTGGGTTCAGAGTGCTTGTGCCATGAAGGGATACATGCACAGGCCAGCCCACACTCATCAGTTACAAGTAAGATGATGAGAATTGATTTTGCCAAGTAGTGATCCACTGGAAAGCAAAACATACAACTCCCCCCACCAAACACTCCTTCCATCATTGGTTTAGCTGTTCTCCATGTACGGTAAGGACAATGATGCAGAAGAGGGGTGATGCATTACTGATACAGATTGCTGACACTTAGGAGCAGAATAAGCATAGTAATCATTGAGTTCAAGTCTTAATGAGTGTCCTTTGTGCCTTCCTGAAAATGTACATTTGCCCCTACTAACGATGTTCTCTTTCTATTTTCGGAGGTCGCCTCTGACTTATTTTGTCATGATTGATTGAGTGTTGCCTTTTGTGTTCTTTAATATGTCATCCCCAGCACACGTTACAATCCCTGCCGTCCACAGACTGACACTCTTTGCATGTGTTTGCAGTTGAAGACGAGCATCCATCAACGCTGTCACCCAAAAAGAAGCAGCGCAACGGAGGCATGCGAAATTCACCCAACTGCTCACCCAAAGTGATGAGGTAAGACGTTGATTTCAAGACGCTCCCTGCAGCCTTCAAAAGGAAAGAGAGAGCGGCAGAAAGACGGGAGGGATGGTGATGGGTTTGGCGGGAGTAGGAGGAGTGGCGAGGGAGCGAAGGAGAGGAGAGGAGCCCTCTAAGGCTCAGGCGTTTAAGCTGTCAGCCTGTCAGCGCTTAATGATAGAGCTGAAATATTTCTGTCATGAAAGAGGCTATGAAAAGCTGTTTGAAAAATACTCTTGCTTTTAAGTCTCAGCTGTCACCCCCCCCCCTCCCCCAAGTCTCGTCCACATGTAGTTCTTAAACAGCGGTGGCACTAATGACAGCAGCAGCCAATCAGAGATGCCCGTATGGTTACTTAGCCTCAGGCTCTTCATCTATTGTAGGAGCCCCAGTGAGTAGTGTTTTTGGAACTTAAGGCCATATGTGAGATGTATCATCACAATCAAAAATGAATTCATATATTACGTTCCTTTTATCCTGTCCGAGGGAATTATAATGATTTTGACCGATAAAAGGGTTTGTCTTCTGCCCATGTGGCCTGGAGTCAGAAACTCCAGAAATGAGGATGTCCATTTGAGATCATAGAGCAAGATTCAGGGAGGCAAGACAAGATGTACTTGTTTCCAGTTCTCATATAATTTAGTATTATTAGTAATTTGGTTCTGAAATGTACGTGTGTGTAGGAGTTGGACTCATCGCTTACATACTATCATTTGTATTTTACAAATGACCTTCTTGGATAAATACAGGAACACAGTTCAGTATACCCTTAAACAAATTGTAAAAGGCGAAATAAAGATAAAAAAAATACCTCGCTTTCTTCTAGTCGCTTAAAAAGATGTTGAGTTTTGAGTTCTTAACGCTCTAACGATTTTTCTGTGCTGAGATGATGGTCCCTGTTTGCCGTGTAATATATGCATCTTCCCTTTGATCTGTGAGTGATAATAATTCTTGGGAGTTATTTACCCTGTTTTGAAATGCTTCAAAGCAGTGCCAAAGTTTCCTGTGCTTTAGGGTGCCTCTGTGTTCGGCTGGCTCTTGGGTACTGGATGACAGGTTCTCAGTTCTAGGTGTAGGCTTTTCAAGTCATAGCCCTGCAGCAAAACATCAAATTACCAAAAGCAGACCTGTGCACTTCTTCAACCATTACCTTTGCTGTCAATACACCAATATTTTAGCCTCAAAAATTGTGTTTTATGCGCAACGATAAGTGATTGTTTAAGGTAGCCTTAGGGATAATTTATTGTACAAACATGGAAGGAATACGCATATAGCATATCAGCTATGGTTTTTACGTACTTTTATGCCTGTAGGCTGTCGTAAATAAATAATGATCAACAGATTGGCTGTGGGTTTTTGAAAAGCATGCCTTTGTCAGTTTGCATGATGGGGAAAAATTTCAAAGCAAAAGGCTCCTTTCATAGGCTGCTGGAGAGGGACTGGGGGAGTCAGTGACTGCCAAGTGATGGGTTAGAGTAGCTAACATTCTGTGAAAAGCAACTAGCCCAACTCTGAGCACAACTTCTGCTCTGGTTATAACTCTACGAAATCACATTTCGGGCACTCCCTTGGCAATTAAAGAGCTACAGTTACACGTTACGGAATTAAATTTGAAAATGTTCACCATGTGATTTAGCACACAAAAAAAAAAAAAAAACACACAATTTGCTTTTCCAAGCTGAGATGGTCTTTGGTGGTCCTTGAGTTTGAATGGATTGAAGGTGCATTTTATTTCTGTTGTGTTATTGAAGCCATCTTTTGTAATCAAAAGTGCCATGCAGACAATGAAGAGCTGTTCCTCACTGAAATTAACAAAATGTACGCAGACTTTCTGATAGACCTTGAGACCTATCTAATTGTGGGAAGTCACAGTGCATTTTGCCACGATCTGCTGCCAGAGCAGCGGTGTCATCTTGCTAGTTTGGAGTGGCGTGGAGTAGAGTGTTGTGCAGTGACTGGCAGGCTTTGCTGACAGTGCTGAGGTGAAGCTATCTTGGCAGAGGTGTGCAGTGGCAATCAGCATAGTGAAGAGATGGAAGTGACAGGGGTCCGTAGAGCGAGTGGTGAAACACACAGCATATAATGAAATATTCAGTCGGGGTGAAAAAGCACTAAATGCTTTCAGTGTTATTATCACCTGCCCACCGCCTGATATCATCTCTGCAATGCCAGCGTGCTAATTGGCACGTTTTTGATGTGATATTTCGGCAGTCAAACAGCATTGAAATGTAGAGTGAAAAGGGGAGGTTTCAAAGCATTGTCAATGAATAAACTCACTTAGGAGACAGGCTGGCGAGAGAGAGCGCAGTAGCGTGTTTTTAGTTATTTATCATTGTGCCTTATTTTGAATGCATCATTTCCTGTAGAGTGTTAAATTGTTTTGATAGTATATTTTGTTTTAAATTGATTTATTTGGACTGCTGATAATGATGCAGAAGTCGTAGATATGAATTCATTTGCTTGAATATTATCTCTCATTATGCAAATCTCGGAAACAAGGCCAATGCCTCATCATTCATTATTCTATAAATAAATAGGGGTGGTCCAAATGCACAACACGCATAAAATTACACAATAAAAAAAATGTACCATCAGCAAATGTGTGTAAAGGACCAATACATGACAGGTAAGCAAAGCAGCGTGAGGAGATTTGCTCTAGTATAAATGCTAATTAATAAATAAAATAATAGACTAAAAGCCATCTGGCAACATAGAAAGAGCGTCTGAGAAAAGACCTCAGAACTCCTAATAAAACATTATTTTAACATTGTTTGATCTTCCTGTGTCATTTCTGTTTTAATATTATAAAATAATGCCCTAATTGTCAGTTATCTCCTGCTTATGTAATAAATTGTATTTATTAGCGCAATAAAATTTGTACCACGGTTTTGGTAAAAAAAAAAAAAATAGCATAAACTGCAGTTGATCTCATCTTTCTTTGTAGACCAGAACAGTATCATGGTGATGAACTCTAGTTGCCATCAAATAATGAGAGTTTGAGGGAATGTACGTAGTGTAGGCACAGAAAGGGGGGGGAAAAAGCATATACCCCTGTAGCTGTGGAGCCGAGAGGAAGCTGCTTGGTGTGGCCTCAGGCTATTACCTCAAAGGCAGGCTTTCAGACCCTATCAGCTCTCCAGTAGTGCACTGTTCAGTGGGCTTTTGTTGACATTGTTATGGCCTCTTGACAAGCATCCTGTGGTCTTCCTCCCAAAGTGCTCTCATAAATGATAGAATCCCGCAAAAACGTATTATATGCATTATCGGACTCAGTACATCAACAACTAACTTGCTAGTGTTATATTTTTATCTTTAAATACATTGCAAAAAAACAAAATCCATTCAGCATATTCTCGTCAGTGAACTTTGTACGTCAACGTCCACTAATAATGCCGTAATTATCAGTTTTTTAACCTTTTTTTCTTTGCCAAAACCCACACACGCCCATAACAAACCCGCAGTCCCCATATTCATTCAGAAAAGCCTCTCTGTGCTCGACAGATTGCCGAGTGCTTTTGAGTGCTTTCATGGGAGCCAGGTGATCCCATGTGCTAAATATATGCTAGTTCTGGTGTTAGCAGTTGCAGAGTAGTAGGACCTCTTTCATGGTCACTGTTCCCCCAGATCAGCTTCAGCAACCCAGCCATGCTGTTTTAGATTAGCCTGTTTGGCCGCGACACTTTTCTGAAACATTAATGGCCTTCAGTTCAGGAGAGCAAAATGAGATCGGGCAAATTCCTAAAATATTTAAAGTGCAGCCCTGTTAAAGCTTTTACTAGGGGTGGGGGTGGAGGTCACTGCACGTCAGAAGCTGAGTGAGGTAAAAGCCAGTAATTGGCTTTCCATTCCAGTGCCACTCAGTGAGCGTGCTGCTGAGGCTCGTTCTCTTCCACTCGAACGCTGTCACCAGTGTGTGTCACCAACACACACACACTATGATGGGTGAACAGACGCACTCTGACATTGATGGCCTTGTCACACGTATACCTGCTCCGCTTCTGGCTGATAGGTTTTTGTGGATATGCTATTTGATTAATGTCACAATTATAAGATAATGTACCAGCTAAAAGGTACACTTGCCACATGTAACCCGTTTACAATAAGCCTTACGAGGGTGGTTTACTTATTGTATAATTGATTTTTTTAAAAATGCGATTGCAAGAAAAATGCAGTGCGGAGGCTAGCCAACAGTATCAGCTGAAAATAAATCCGTAACATCAGTCATGTATTTTCTGCCCTTGTATTAAACAACAACAGTGTGACTAGCATTAATGAGGGGTAGAAAATTACTTTGTACATATGCTTTAATTATAGAACTAAATAAAAGTATTATTTTAAAGATGTACATTCCTTAAATGTTTTCTCAGATGTGGAGTGCTTATAATTCTACAACAGATCTTTCCATTTATACTTCTTACACCTGGCTCTCCATATTAGCAATAATAATTCTTCATAACCTGGACATTAATGTGTAATAGTTGGTCATATAATTTACATTTTAGAGACAACTTGCAGTTTCCAGTTAGTTACTTATACTATTTGGTTCAGCAATAATGTAATATTTAAGTTATTCCACGAAATCGAGTCATACATGAGCTGGTAGCCGACAAGGTGTGTAGTGCCGAGTTGGCTATAAGCCACATGTACGACGAGATTGAGTGGAATAACTGTTTTATTCTATCCACATTCATCGGATTTTGAGAAACAGAGCATTTTTTTTATTTTTTGCAAATTCAGTAAATAAAAACTTCATACAAAACGTCCAACAAAATCATTTCCGCTTAGAACGTAAACAAACCCGTGAAATGACAGTAGCAATTTGTGAAAAATGCTGCTATAATAATTCTTGAAAAATAAAAACAATGCGTTCTTACCATCAAATACTTTTATTCCATATTTTGTTGCTTTTTTGTATTTTTGGGGGGTTTTTGTTTTCAAGTAGAGTTTTTAATTTCGTCCTTGGTTGGTTCAGCAACACACTCCGCAGTTTTGTTTTTCTCTACTCACGGTATATGAACTGATAGCCTAGTAGAGTAGCCAATCAGCGCACGTGAATGTGGATAGAATAATACATATTGTCGTGTACGGTATAGGATACTGAACAAGGGACTGTCTGAACTATACTTTAGCTATTGTTTTTAAACATACAGTTAAAGTACACTATGCATTTGGTAAGATTTTAGGAGTTCAATAAAAGTTCCACCATTTGGTTAGCAAAAATTATTTTAAGAGTGAATGAAAGAAAGAGGCCAGAAACTGCAGGAATGAAGAAAATAAGAAACTGCAACTACAGCTTTTTGAACATTTTAATTATTTTATTTTACTCTATAATCATAATGGTGATCTAATTACATTTTCATTTCCTTCTTTTTCCCTTTTCTACTGTACAGGCATGACCCTTTACTTATTCCAGGAAATGAACAGATTGAGAATATGGACGTGAACGTGAAGAGATACGACTCCACTGGAATGTTTCACTGGTGTCCTTCCAAAGACATTGAGAAAGTCATTCTGGTGGGGACTGTTCTGTACTATTGCAAAATATACACACACACTACACATCTAACACACAAGCGCTAATGAGAGACTCACTGCACACTCACTCATTGACTTAACATACACACAGATGCATAAAGCGTGAACATTATTGGTTTCATGTCTTATGTACATTTAAATAAGTGAATAATTAAAATATGTTGATGAAGTGGTCTAGAAGCATCGGTTTTAACACTGAGGTATGTACGTTCATGACCACTGGCACCTAGTGCAAAGTAGCACTAATATTAAAAAGGGGTTTAGACAGATAGACTTGCTGCTGTGAGATCCAATAAAACACAGCTTCTTTCATTCCCTTTAAAAACAGTGTGTACAGTGCAGTACAATGACCTTTATAATGATATACAATTCTATTTCACTTATAGATTTTATATGAATATTTTAATGATCTAAATAAAAAAGCAAGGGGCAAAGATACTGATCTCAGAATAATGCAGAGACCCAAAGAGAATGGACAAAATGCAGAAATAGACAGAACAGCAGAAAAAAGGGCTCGAGCGTCAAACATTTCCCCCTGTGACAAGGTGAGATCATGACTGATAGAAATACCTGGATTTCTGATGTAATGTACCACAACTGTGTTTTTGGCTGTTTCGTGGCTACATTTGAGCTATATATATATATATATATATATATATATATATGGTCAAGTCATTATTGATGGAAACTACTTCTTGTGATGATGTTTGTCCATTGGCCTTCTTTTTTGTGCAGATCAGTCAACCCTGGTCATATGTCACTAACACGTGCATGAATTTCCCTGCATCTAATAAAGAAATTTAACAAATTAAGCAAGACTTTTTGACAATTTTCTAAATGTTAAAGAAGCTGCAATCCACCACCAGAAAATGGTATCGCAGGTTTTTTTTAAAAATAAATATATTCTGTACACATCTTTTTTAAAAACCAAATAGAAATCAAATGCTTGTATTCATGCCTTTCACGCTGTTGACTTGTTCTGATACGATCGTCTTTATTTAATATGAACTTTTGTTTACACATTATTTTTATTGCTGAACTCTCCATTACTGCATTTCCTCTTTAGTCTTGGGCTTTTAAACCATAATTTGCAACTCACACAGAGCACATCGTAGTAGGCTCTCTCAGGCGCAGTGTGTGTAATGAGCTACAGCCTTAGTAAATTGAACATTAATTTCAGACGCTTTGTGAGCAAATTTTGCGGCCACATCAAACTGCGTTTTGCAATGTGCCTCCTCACATGCATGCATCTGGCCTAAAGTTTTTACATCAGCTAATTCTCCTTCTCCCTGAAAGGGGAGAAAACATGACTTCCACCTGCATTATACCCGCAAATTGTGCTTGAACCTGTACAAAATTAGGGCCTGGGCAAGAAATTCTGACATAATATTGTTTATGTTGCATATATCTACTTTTGCAGTGAGGCCCCTATCACACAGACCTGCTCTACTTTTTGTATCCGAAAAAATATTTAAAGACTAAATAGTAAATTTACCGTATGGCGCATACAATAATTAGTTCTATATGTTAGCTGTAATAAATATTTATTTTGAAAAACAGTGCTTAATGTCTGTGTCTCATTCCGCTTCTACTACATTTAAATCCTCAAGTACATAGCTTTAATTTAAGTGTATGTAGCAGTTGTTTAATAGAGAAATACAAACCCAAATCAGAAAAAGTTGGGACGGTAAGGAAAATGCAAATAAAAATCAAAGAAAGCAGTGATTTTCAAAATTTACTTTAACTTGTATTTAGGTGCAGACAGTGTGAACCCGAGATACTTCATGTTGTATCCGGTCAATTTCATTTAATTTGTTAATATACATCCGTTCCTGCATTTCAGGCTTGGAACACATTCTAAAATAAGTTGGGACGGGGCAATTTAGGGCTAGTAATGAGGTAAAACAGTTAATGATGTGATTTGAAACAGGTGATGTCAGCAGATGATTGTAATCATGATTTGGTACAAAATCAGTATCCAGGAAAGGCCTAGTCTTTGAGGAACAAAGACAGGCCGAGGATCTCAAGTTTGTCAACAAATGCATGAGAAAATTATTGAAATGTTTAAAAACAATGTTCCTCAAAGAAAGATAGGAAAGGATTGAGATATTTCACCCTCTATGGTCCATACAGTGGTAACCACTACACCACCGTGCCACCCAGTTCAGCAAGTTGAAGATGAAATGATCTCCAAAAGGCATAAAGTTAATGATGACTCATTCCTTTTATATTTTAAGCAAAAACATTTTTTTTATTTTCATCTTTCACATTTTCAAAATGACAAAAAAGGAAAAGGGCCTGAAGCAAAAGTTTGGGCACCCTGCATGGTTAGTACCTAATAACACCCCCTTTGGCAAGTATCACAGCTTGTAAACACTTTTTGTAGCCAGCTAATAATCTTTCAATTCTTACCTGGGGGATTTTCACACATTCGTCCTTGCAAAAGGCTTCCAGTTCTACAAGTTTCTTGGGCTGTCTTGCA
>JAOANJ010000026.1:31655297-31670857 GCA_026413345.1 Ariopsis seemanni | reverse complement strand
CAGGATAAAGCGGCTAGAGATAATGAGATGAGATGAGTATGTATATTGCACTTAATGATCTGTTGCAGTATAGGCTAATTTACATCAATAGTCCTTCAATATGTAGGTAAGATGTTTCCGGAGTAAACTACCAAACCACGACTTTATTATTATGTGCTCGGTAATTACCTCATATTTCCTAGTAGTGACTTAGGTGTTAATGTACCACTTGTTCATTCCTGATTAGTCCCTTCATCGTTATCTATCAGTTATCAAACAATATTTTAATGCAATTGTTCTTGTTTTTTAAACTTAGTATGTAGTCTTAAGCTTAAACATTATTTCAACTCTATATTTTTATGAGAGGCCCTGTGATGACCTGGCGACTTGTCCAGGGTGTACCCCGCCTTTCCCCGTAGTCAGCTGGGATAGACTCCAGCTTGCCTGCGACCCTGTAGAACAGAATAAAGTGGCTAGAGATAATGAGATGAGATGAGATATCATATGATATATGACGGCTGATTTTATCGGAACGTCAAGATGAGAAAAAGTTTGACTTAAGACAACTATCCTGACCACCAAAGGATCGAGCTGATGGGAGCACACCATAACTCAAGCAAAACTCACAATTTTATTCAGACACTGGAAAGTTGTCTGCGACAGTGAAATTGATTGAAAAGTTATTTGGTGTAAGGCTGGCATAAATGTCTCCTCACCCAAAAATTCACCATGTCACATTACTCTATATGTTTTACTTTGTTAAACAACAAAGAAAGTATTAGTCTCGTTTTAATTTGTTTATTATTCGTCCAAGTCTCTGTGTATGAGCTGTTACTATAGAAAATAAAACAGATTAGAACGAGCACATCAATATAAAACTAACACTCATGTTATAATGCACGCTCTCTGACCAATCAGATTGGAGAATTCAGCATCCCTGAATTCAAGTCCCAAACCCCTACAATATATAGCAAGATTACAGATAATGCTAATGTGCTATGAAGCACTGCATTTGTATTTTGTTAAACACTACTATGCCACTCTGAGTAGACTGTGGGTGGGAAAGGAACAGGACTCAGACTTTAAGCCAAGTCATTATGGCCCAGTTATGGTGCCGAGAGTGAAAGATGGCTCCCTCCATCCTCGCAGCCAGGATCAGCTCTACGCTGTTTGGACAAGTGCAGAAATGTTAAGGGAAATGAATGATACTTCAGGTCTCTGCAGGCCCTCAAAGCCATTTAAGATTTCCTTTAAATAAGCCTCATTTGATATGAAACACACACACGCGCACACTGGTTGTGGATTTTGGCAAAAGAGCTTCAGATCTTTGTCACCCCAGAGGTAAGTATTAACACTATTTATTACCAATGAGTGATTTCCTCTGCTTTCAAAGAAGTCCAAGATTCTCACATACACTAATCCCAAGACATCGCATGCAGCACACGAGCCATGAGTTACGCTCGCACGCGAAAAATTTGAATGAACTCCTTTTTCCTTGTATCAGTTTAACAAGTTTAGGCAAATATGAAATAAATCTATTATCCTATAATCTCTGCAGTCGTTCTTAGGAACCATACATCATCATATTTATTACAGTAATATATAATACTTTCCATGATTAACTTTCAATACAGAGAAATGTTCACTAAGTGTGAACATTTATTTTAGAATAGAAGATTCGAGTGAAAAATGCTGACCATGTATTCATATTAACAGGGGAAAAATGCATAGTTACAGACATATACATTCATATGTACACACACACACACACGCCGCACGCACGCGCGCACACACACGTGCACAGAATTCAATTTGGAAACCATCAGCTAGAGCGGAGAGGCGGACAGGAAAGTCATATTGCCATAATGCTCATATTATCAATCATCTTGACGTTTTATTGGCTTTATCACTGTACATGCCATTAAAATGATGTCTGGCTCAGATTGTCAGGGGGCAAACATTAAACAGGCCAGGATTAAAATGCACATCTCAAACAAGTCTCCCTATCCCTTCCAAAACAAGTTCCCAGCTAAAAGCATTGCCTGTGTTCGGCTTAGAGAAATATACTGTCTAAAAGGTGTTATCAACACTTTCGCTGACAAGCTGATAGCGTCAGATCTACTGAGATGCAAAATCTCACCCATATTTATCCCCCGCTTGTGTTTGAAAATGACAGCAAATAAAGTGGAGAATTATGAACTCCTGGATTCCCCTCGCATGTGCAGCACGCCTCATCGAAAAGTCAATGTTAAACTCTTAGGCACTGGACTGATATGCTAATAACAGTGTTCTTCATAAGAAAACATTAATATTACCACTTGAGCTATTAAAGTCATTTTGGTGGTTCTAGAAGCTGTGAGGAAAGTAAATATCCATAATTCAACAGATCCTGACAGTTAAAAGGTTGTAAATGGACGTTTAAATGCTACCGCTGTTGCCAAGCTGGCAAGTACACCATAAAACTGAATAATTCTGCCTCACAACCTTTAATCAGAGGTACGCTAAGCAAACAGAAGAATCCACAGCTGAGGGGAAAATACATTTACATACATATTCTTTTTGGAAGAATCATAACTCATATGTCAGATAAGCTTGTGTGTCAAGCCTCAATGGCATAAATATTGACAGACATAGTACATCATAAATCTAAATAAGCAGAAAAACTGCAGATAGCCAAAATCTCACATCTGTTTTTGAAAATAAAGATAAATTCCAAAGCCTGAAAAGACTGATAAACGTGTATTTGTCAAAACATCATGCCGTACACCACATGCCAAATTCCAGCAAGTGACGTCACGCCACTCATCAAAAATCATCTCACTTCATGCTAATTTGGATCTTATTTTTAAAAAATCATTCACTAAGGGTCATTGATATACAGCCTTATAAAATGTCTCGGTCTTTTTCTGACACGCCCTTCAAACTCACTCAGTGTCCACCCTCACAGCTTTATAGCATATTAAAATAATTATATCATCCCTCTTCTGGCCTTTTACTGTGCAATGGGAAGAGTACATTTCTGGCCCGAGTCAAACGCACAGACAGACGCCCAGCTGAACAAACTCAAGGTCCTGTTTAATATCCAGATCTCCTCGACACTCGGCTAAATATAAAATGATCTATGGGCCGCAGTGAATCAGATGGAGAGCTATGCTGAGTTGCATCACTCCCTAAATTCAATTCAGGAGGTTTTTCCCTTCATTGTGAGGCGCATTTTTCACATTACTCTATTATTCATTGTGCCGGGTGAAAGATGGATTCACAGTGATGGGAATAATTAATCAATTTCTCACACTCTGTTATAAAGAAGGCAGCGAATAATAATGTGAATGAACCAGGGCAGGCAATGATATTTGTCTTCATATCCAAGCAAAGGAGGTACAGAAATGTGCAAGGCAACACCAACTTTGTAATCGTTAAAACAACAAAAAAAGTTTGCTTGATATTCTATACACAATCACTCCGTTTGCAATTTGTTGAATAAGAATACTAAAACCTCTGCAAGACAACAACACCTCTCTCGACATCGTTCTTCTCCATGGCATGACTCGGAGCAGATACTTTTCGCACAGAACAGGCATGGGGAGATGATGGCACTCGCTGGATTAGAGACGCTGGACATTTTCACGATTGGAAAGGCCAGTAGGAGGCAGGAACAGGAGAGGAGGGGGAGGCTGAGATGTGTCCTCTGAGGGATTGAAGTGGATTCTCCCCTTCAGATGTGCTAGAGGGCTTCCCCTGAGATAATGAGAGGTCTCTCACTGGGCGAGAAACATCCACCGCATACATCCTTGGGATAACAGGACCTCCACTGGAGCTGCAGTCAAAAAGCTTTCAGCATGGCAACAAAGGTGCGTGAAGAAAAATAGCATGTCTCACAAAAGACCCAGGTTGGAGAGAAGGCACTGAGGTTTGAGTATTTAAAAAAAAACAAAAAAAAACTTATGATTCAGTAATGAAGGCTGTCTCGTGACTATAATATGCATGGTCAGTGGTAACTCCACATACAATCGCGCCAGTGCCTTTAGTTGACTATTTCTTAGACAGAAAGTAAGTCTTACAGCCTTCATGAGTCGTGGAGTGCATACTAACATTTCCTTGTTTTTGGAGTGCTCAAAAGAGTTCGTGACTGACACTCAAATTTAAGGAAAATCTTAAGTTCTAGTTCTCACCTACAAGTTTTCATCTTAAAACCCTTTCAAAAGCTGACCCATAAAAACATGTAATTCAGCACATTTGTAAGGTACGTTCTACGTTTTTTGCAAATGCAAGGAGTTTCTCATCCAAGAATTTCTAATTCTTGTAAAGATGTGCAACAGCAAGCAACTTTATTTCCATATGCAAGTTGAAGTCTTCTGATCCCTTCAGCACAGCATGACAGATAAAAAATTATTTGTGTTTTCCACACACATCTAAAGGCAGGGTTGGCTGGTATAAATGGGCAAGCAGGGCTAAGCTCGTTCTTTCTTTCAAGGAAAAAAAAACAACCCAGGGCTTAATTTTTAGCATCTACCTTATCATTTTTGCTGTTAACAATGGGTTTAAGTAAACAATACTGTGTTACTTTTTTATTTTCTGACACTGACACCTTGAGCATCAACTGACATCAATATCCACCTGATTTTATACATATATATATATAAAAAAAATTTTATTAAAGAACTACTAAGCTTTAAAACTGAAAATTGAAAGCCTTTTTCATATAAAACGTATCAATATAATAAAATAAATCATAACAAAAAAAAAAAAAAAAAAACACAATTAGGTTCCAAAAAACCTAAATCCCAAAAATGGGTTCTTTGGTGTGAAGTACTGTATTTCCACACACGGCTGAGATGACGGCAACTCCCACACATTTGCTTTGCTAAAACTAGCTCGCTGGTTGTTGTTGTTGTTCTTTTGTTAATATTAGGCCACATGGCTACTGTTGTTATCATGGAACCAAGAACAATAGCAACAACTTCAGTCATAATAAAAATGCAGAGACAGGGGCTGATTTCTTCCTAGCCCAGACTGTACATTCATGCCGCCAGTCAAGTCTCAGATGTTGAATGACAGAATGAAATGCATTCTACACCTGATAGAAATTGTGCTAATTTATTTAAGTCTGATTCGCTGATGCATCCATAGATCATCAGGAGTGACCGAGAAGGTATCATAAAAATGAATGAAGTGGTTTACTTTGATAATTCACTTTTTCATGTCTTTGTAGGAGAAATAAGAAGTAAATAGTGTAAGTAAAAACATTGTGCAAGCAAACTGCAAATTACCCAATTACACAATGAGACAAACTAAAGAATGGTTCGTGTTCCTTGGTTAGGAAGAAAGCTAGCGAACTGCAGATGCTGCTTTTCTGTTTATGCGCGCGCGTGTGTGTTTCTACTTGTATGTGTAACAGCTTTATGCCTACTATGAGTTCCCATGCTATAAAACTCAAGCTTAATGAGCTCATAATAATAACAGGAAGTTAGTGATGGGTAATATAAATTGTTTTAGCCCTGCTATCCAATATCCGGACTAGTTATCACTGTCGGCTGAAATAGGATGAAAAATTCGGTATTATAACTATATAAACCAGTATATTAACTATATAAACCAATGTAACAGTTTATCAGTATACATCGACCCCAGAGTAAATCACTCAATCAATAAAGAAAGATGCAAGCAAGCAACATAACTTGGCTGGCTCAGCTGTCTGATAAACGACTAACCCACTGACTCCTTTGATATTTTCCCCCAGTATTAGCGAGCTTTGTCAGGACAGCCTTCATGTGGAGTTTCTATAACATTAGGTAGCTATTGCTTGGGAACATGAGCAAGCTACAGTGACCTACCAAGCTATTATTTTGCGATGTCCGTCATCTCCTACTAATTTAGACTGATAAATTTCCAAATAAATCAGATCTTCAGTTTGCCCTGTCTGAAAGTTACTACCGATTTCCTTTTTCACGCCACATGAAACACAATTGCAAATATTAGTAACAGTAAATGATTTGCATGATGCATAAGCTGCCAGTAGCACAATGCATATTTCTACTAGCATATTTCTTTCTGTGTGTTCCAGTCTGAAATGATGAAGCCTACACAGGAGGCCTTTTGGTGGGAATGCCTCCTGCAGTCATCTATAAGGTCATTCCTAACCAATGTCATGAAAAACATTTACTGCAAAGAGCACTTCAGACATCAAGGAAGGGACACTGATGGACACTGTGCACTATTATTACTCTATATGGAAAGATATTCGTTGCATCCAGCAAGTTATGGTTCAAGAACATGTATAAAATGCATATTTACTAATAGGAAATTGTAACAAAGGAATAAAACAACCAAAAGTAATGCTGCAACAAGTGTGCTCTCCAATATTGCTTGCATGTTTTATTGTTACCTCGGGTATCATCCGCTAGATTGTAGATGTCTATTAGTTTGCATTTCAGTCAATCCCATGACATGCATGATTGCGTCCAAGTCCCATATTTTCCTAAATAATTATTTAATAAATACATGATATACATCACAATCTACAATATCCCCATTATGTGCATCACAATAAAATTTATATTAGTCATTTGTGCTTCATACAATATAAAAATGTCAGACCATGTGACCATATGTACAGATTAAGAAAGCTATTAGAAATGCTAAAATAGTTAAATAAAATTTTAAATAAAAGAGTTTGCCATGATTTTGCGTTGGAAACCCTTACATGCATAAAACAGAGCAAAAATCATTCAACCCACTGAAAAACTTTTGTCCGTAAATTTCCTCAACTGTGGCGGGGTATGACAGACAACAGAAACATTTTATGTTGGCATGCTTTTAAGAATGAGTCGGCATCATAAAGAATGACAAGCTGAATAGTCCTGTCATAAATATGGGAAAAGCTGTTTACCACATCAATCAGTCAGACCCACTACAGTTAAATAAACCCAAAACCACTAAAATGCGTTCTTATTATGGTTATAATGTTGTTGTTGTTGTTGTTGTTTTTAAATAAGTATAAGCATGATTTTGAGAACAAAGATTTCTACGAGTGTCCGTGTAGATTCTCGTTAATTCGAAAAATGACCTGAAAAGTCATGTGGCACAACCATTCATTCAAATAGAAAACATGTATTTGTATGCAAAACTGTGCAATCAGGTAATATCTGTAACTGCAACAGATTATGTCATGTATGTAAGTTTTTTGTTGTTTGTGTCTCTTTTTTTTTTGTGCCATCTGACACTTACTGATTGGTGAAATTTTGTAAAATAGAATGTTAAACAAAATGAGATTGTAACTGGTAGGTTTCAGTTGTCTAGTCTAATCATTATTAAATAAAAATACTTGTTCTTATTCGCATGAGTTTAAGTGATTGTGTGACAACAATCATCAGCATTACTTACAAAATAATGTGCACTTTGTGACCCCTGAGAGGTCTCACTATGGCGCCTTTGTGTAGATGGTTTTTTTTTTTTTTACATCATTCATTTAAGTATAGTCATGTTAGTTCACATCGAGGCTCTATTGGGAATTATATCCAAGCCATAATCAATACATTCTTTTGTTAGCTTAATTCACTCATGGCTGTACCTGCTACACTCACAGATATAACAGCCTTGTTTTGGTTTAAAAAAAAAAAAAGAGCACGTTAAATGAATGAGTAATTGTCAAATTTAGGGCTAAGCAGGACCCCAACAACTACAATTCTGAGTCACAACAACTCCTGTGAAGACACACTGTGAGAATGTAGAGACCGGTACAAAGAGAGAAGCAAATGCTGCTCATTAAAGCAGTACAAGTAGCATAATTTTACTCTGACGTAGATTTAAATAGACGAAAATCTAAAACAGTTCAAAATAAAGACATAGGCTGCATCCGAATACGCATAGTTCCATACTATTAGTAATCAAATAGCAGTATATAGAGTGTCTGAACACTCAGTAGGTATTTAACAGTAGTCGAAAGGTACCTGGATGATCTAATATATATATATATTTAGGCACTGCCTAAAAGCGGCGCTCCCGATGAGTGTAAAATGTGTTAATAAATAATCAAAAAAGCAAATTAAAAATAAGCACTGGACAAAAGCCCATCTATCTTATGTAACTAAAGATAAAAATGTCGTTGTCCGGTGGTCAAGTGTTTATGAGATACGTTGTCTTGCACTTAGGATCGGGTTACCTGTGGTGGTACACGTATGTCGTTCGTATGTAAAGACGTCGTACGGTCACAAAAGCCATCAAAAATCAGGTCGATGAATGACCATATTCTCTCAAGTATGGAGCTTTGCTATTACCACTATTACATCTGTAGTATTCAAACATACTACACTACGCAATCCCATAATTCAGCTGAGCTTCTGAATAACCGAAGAAGAAGAATTCCCCTGTGGAAAACAGAAAGGAGATGGTGGCCCGAAGCGAAGCCGACTGTTACAGCGTCCAAGTGGTGTCTCTGGCAGTGTATAAATGTAAGTATGTAAAAACCTATGCTTAAATTATACTTTCTGATTTTACAGAGGACAAATATGTTTAAAAAATGATAGAGCTAGAAAATCCAAAAATGGGACAAGATTCAAACAGAATTTGGGAAATAAAACAGAACAGATTGCATATGGCTATATTTCCTATATTACAGTTCATCTAGCACTTGAAAACATATGCAGTTTGTCAAGGCAAATAGTAATGCACAAAGTGCCAAATAGTCTCAAGTATCCATCATCATCATCAAGTTTTATTAAGAAATAGTAAAATAGCAAACCCATTCCTAAAATCATATTCTTACCTTAAAATATCTGGTACTGAACCTATGCCCCCCCCCCAAAAAAAGCAAAAAAAATTAAAAATAAAGAAGCACTAATTTTGGTAAATCTATTTGCACGGCATGTTGCACTGTTTCACATTACATTTTACATGATACTCCATTCATTTCAAATTTCTGGAAGCACTTGTATGACCCCTCAACAAGAAATCCAGCCAACCTTTGCTAACTTCTGGATATTCCTTTCATTTTCAGCACCTCCAGCTACCTCCCATTGGTTTTACAACTTCAAAATACACCTCATGAAAAAATCAGGAGTTATCTGACATGTGTCCCCCTACCCGGATGGCATGCCAGCACCAAAGGCCAGCATTGATTTTCTGTAAAGCAGGGCCGGATTAGCCCCCTTTAGGGCTCAGCTGTCTCAGCACGGCCTGAGGGGCTGCTATAAAACTAATAATTAATTTAAACTGCCCTGCTTGCTTGGGCTATGGAAGGATCTACACACATAACACACAGCCGACTGTCTGCAACTGTCTCTGCACAGAGCAGTACTGTGTTATTTTTATCTCTGGCTCATTGGACAAAGACAGTACACGTATGGCTACAGCATGAAGTCTAGCACACTGAATAAAATGCACTGTAGTATCCACACAAAACAGGACAATAAAGACCACATGTGCGCCTCTGTCTGATTGACAGGCATAGTAAAAGCAAATTAGGGGTGAGGAAAGAGTATAGAACACAAACCCGCTGAACAGCCTGCTCCGTCTGAAGACCGCCACTGTGCTTAAACCCAAACACAGGGTCAAAACACCCTGAAGTGGTAACAGGCTTTCAGTTAGAATATCCTCAACATGCTTTACCAGAGACGAGGACACAATAACGATAGTCAAATAATCTTTCCACAGGCTCTTCTTATCCTTTCTTATTAATATACCGCCAGTAAATTGTTAGTGGAAGAAACGCACATAAATTAGAAACAAGCCAACTCGGACATAAATCTGATCGTCCATGTGACAGAGTAACAGAATAGCGAACGCTCCACATGTCATCTACAATCTATTACTAAAGGGGATATCTAGGGATAGGGAGTCATATCCCATGGACAAGAGGCAGATGTTTGCCTCAGTCCGAACAGTCTCAGTCTCTGTGGAGGCCTGTGGAACATTTTAATGACATTAAGTCAACCATCACAAGACGTCTTTGCAAAACTCAAAAACCCATGCTCTAAAATGAGTGCTTAGGCTTGTTACAAAAACAGACATCAATATAGCTGGCCTTCAAATACTGCCCTTGTTCCTTTTTTATCCAAAGTCACGTGCTGCACATTCCAGCAGAAATGAAAGTCTGAAACGCTCTTAGTTCTCATGGTGCATGCCTCGGCTCACTGGAAGAGCTCGATGCAACTTTTAAGGAGGGCTGTGTCTAAGCATTTCACTGTGATGTATACGTCAAAACGATGAATATGCGCTTCTGTCAAAACCCAGTGCAAACAAAAAGAGACACCTCCATATAGCTGCTCTGTTCAATTTCTTCCTTTACTGTAGCTCCAATGAGGCCTTCTACAGCAGGGGCCAGTAAAGGGATTTCACCTGAAAGGCTTTCATCTTATTTGACACACAAACGCTCCTCAGATCAGACGAGTGCAGCTTGTGTTGGGGCAGTCGAGGCTGTCTGTCTGTAAAGAGCATGCTCAGGAGAATATCCCAGTTGCCTCTTCATCTTCCTCCTCTTCCTCCTCCTCTACTGCCGGGCGTTTTGAAGCCAGTTATCAGGTGCGCTATGAAAACCCTCTGGCCCAGACATAAAAGATGACTGTTCTCTCAAACCCAAAGGCAGTGAGAGGAAAGCACTTTAAAAGCGTCACCGAATGTCTGGATTCACAGAGCGGTAAGGTAAATATGAATGTTTACTGTAAACACAAACAAAATTATTCATACTGTGAAAAATTAAGTACTTGCTAAAAAAAAAATAAAAAGGGGAACAAAATGTTCACAACACGCTTGCACAGCACCGCACGGAAAATAATAAATAAATAAACAGACATTACTGAAAGTTAAGACTAAGAGTGAAGATATCATGGAAACAACAGTGATGGTATATTTTCAGACACTCCAGTATAGAAAGATGATGATTTTTTAAGTACAGTAACAGAGGTGTGCTATGTTATGCCGGTGAATGACTCTGAAGTGTGCAAAGGGAAATGTGCTGCAGCTGTGTTCAAAATCTGCAGCAGCTGTTTAAACCCTCTATGGTCTTCTGCACAGGGGGGAAAAATGTGCTCCTCTCTGGGCCAGTGCACGTTTGCAAAGCAAGCAATTTGGACAGTACACTCCAGTTCATCACTCTGCAGGTGGCACGTCACTGCTTAACAGCAGTCAAAACACTGAGGCTTGACTTATTATTCTGGGCACCATCGATACTCGAAATGCTTTGGCAAATATTTTCTAATAATGACGAGCGTTTGGAGGAATAAATTCCTAATGACAGGGTTCATGGTGTGTTTTGTAGTGGTCGGATAAATTCATACAGTGTCAACATTTATCATATCGTCTGGTTGAAAAATTGTACCCAAACTTGAAAACACACAAAGAGCTATAATCCTCAAGTCTTGGCACGATAACGTCTGTGTATCTGTCTTCACTTTTCCGGGCTGTCTCTCCAGGAGAGGCTGTGGGAGACAAAGTGTCACGGAGCAAACACACACAGAGGGCAACACTGAGGGGGAAACTCCTTTGTTCCATTTCCAAACTGCTAACTTTTTTTCCCTATTGGGAAGCGTGCAGGGGAAGTTAAAGAATGACAGACCCTTTTCGCTTCAAAGTACTAATAAGTTCCATACCTCAGAGTTGCTTACATCATTAATCAGCAGGATGGCTGTGCTTAATGGTGAGCGTAAGCTGGAAAAAATCCATGGACTAACAGAGATTTAGGGTTAGTGCTTCTCTAAATCAACACCTTGATGACATGGGCAGCTGGGGTGCCGGTCACAGCTTTTAATTTTGTCACTCGTAAAAATTTTGACACTCGGAGATATTTGAATAATGATCTATGCATTAAGAACACATTTTCAGGTAATGCCAGTGAAAAAGTGAGGATGAACAGTTAAATGGTTTCTAAAATGCGTGTCAGACATGCTGGACCTGATCAGGCCAGGCAGTAAAAATCCATCACGGAATTTGTGTTCTGCTAAAGCACTAAGGAAAAATATTGGAGGTTTTAAGAGGCTTTTTTATTCAGCCAGACTGTGTACTAAAACTAATTGGATTTCTGTCAATGGAAAAAATATATCCCTGGGAAGACTCTGAACTACATAACGCTGACGGTACAACAATCCATGAGGGACAAGGCCCTTCCTCGATGCCAAATGCGAGGGAGGAAAATGAAACCAGCAATCAACATAAAATATTAAAATGGAATGGTATCGAATTTTTGAAAAATGATGTCAGATTCACTCATTAGGTGCACCAGCACAGTGAATTAAGCTATATTTAGTGGGTGATAATTGAAATCATGGCTGCAGTCATTACCACTGACATGTTTCTAAATAATACCCAATAAATTTCTCCTTTGTTTCAAGGGCCGCTGTGACAGCTGGCAGAGCTCAGAAACCGAAAGCACAGAAACTATTACCGTTTCGCGTGTATGACTGGCCTTCCTATTCTCTCTTCCTTAAAGCCAATAAAATGTCAACTTTTATTCTACCCTGCCGAAGTGTTGGCTGCACATCAGCTCTGCCCTCTAAAGCCCTGCCACAGAAAACTAAAGGCCTGTAAATCACTGTGTCATAGGAATATCATCAGTCTTGGGATATACAATAAAAAACGGGATGTAGTTATAAAAGGAATGGCATTCACTGTGTTTGTGTGTATATATATAAATAATCAAAAAGAGTACATTAAGATGTTTGGTTATACTGAATAACGTAGGATTTGCTGGGAGCAGACAGTAGTGTACAGTAGTTTGGAAGAAGGTTTGGCCGATGGTAATGCTGACGGTGATTTAAAGACAATTCTTTTGCCATCGGGGGTCTTTTGCTGCATTGTAACAATAAAAACATGATTTATGGCATATTGTTGGAGGGAACGATACCACAGAGATGGTGCTGGCAGGATAAGGCTTCCCTCTCAAGAGCTCTATATAACCATAAAATCATACACATACTGAGGACATTTTTGGACCTGACTACTCAATGCTTTATACCCTACATATACTGAGACACGCTTTAGGAATTATTTCAGACTTACAGAACACCAGTAGCAATAGTAATTTACTTTATTGCCTCAGTTGTCTGTATATCTAATCTCTTATTCCTTCAGACGTGCTCAATACAGTGACCCCTTTCAAAACAATATTCCAAAGTAGTTTGTGACTCCTTTCGAATGATCTGGATCTTTGCACTCATAATAATAAACGAAGACAATCTTAAGTGAAAAAACAACGCAACCTTTTTATATTCTCATACCTTTCGCATGACTCGGAAATTTTCAAATCGGTTTCCATTACAACCAAATATTTTATGTTATGACGATTCACATGCAAGTATAAATATCATGAGCTTAAGTCACACCGTTTGAAAGGCACACAGATTCGCACCCTCTAAATAAAGCCCAAGAGTTTTAGATGTTTTCGTAACTTAATTAAAGAGTTAGTTGGTTAACTGTTTTAGTGCAGACATACACAAGTTATAAACCACTGGTTAAGTCAGAATTGATTACAGTACATCAGTGTGTTGATAGCCATGTTTTGGAATCCTCTCAGCAAGACCAAGTCCCAGTGAAGGCCACATTGTTTCAATTTGGATACAGCATGTTTCATCAGATAAAGAAAAAATAGTCTTACCCGAACATAAAGTGTATGACTTGCCTGCAAGAACTTTTCAAAACTAATCTGGTGGGACATGATGATCTTTCCTTGTTGTTGCTTGGACCATCTGTTTGGGCAAAGGCCACGGAGACAGTACACTCTGCAGCAGCATTTTACACTGCCTCAAGCACATGGATTACAGCCCTGCTTCTAATAAGAGTTAGGTAAACTAGCACAACATTTGCAGACAAGTAGTAATAATAATAATAATAATAATAATAATAATAATAGTTTTCCCCCATGCCTGCATGGGTTCCTCTGGGTGCTCTGGTTTCCTCCCACAGCCCAAAAACATGTGGATTAGGTCAGCTGGCTACTGTAAATTGCCCATAGGTGTGAATATGAGTGTGGATGGCTGTCCGTCTCTCTGTGTTAACCCCAAAACAGAGTGGCGACCTGTCCAGAGTGAACCCCACCTCTCACCCAACGTCAGCTGGGATTGGTTCCGGCTTCCCCCACAACTCGCAATGGAGAAGCTAAATAAATAAATAAATAATAGAGAAAGGCAAAGAAAATATGCTATGCTATGAATATATATGCAATATATAAAAAGCAAGAGATGATATGAAAATGAATAACTTCCTTAAGATGTATAGCTGAGGTCAAGAACAAGCCTGCAGCAATCTCAGAGATCCTTTTCAAGAAAATATACTGTATTATCATACGTGATGGCCATGGGGGGAGAAAATGTATTTAACTGGTAAGTAAAAATATAAAAACACTGTCGTTCCCTGTCAGTCATCTTTTTTACAACAAATGCTGTCATTCTGTGATCTCCAGATAAATGTGATGTTTATTCTTTTCATTTCCTCTGGTTTTTTTCTTGAGATCTCACTATATAATAGTTGTGTGTTTTTGTTGTTTTGTTGGTTTTTTTTAAACATAATTGGGTCACATCTTAAACGGTTATGCGAAAGAGGCAAACAAAAAATATTTATTAATTCCATTAGCAAAACAGCTAGGAACAAACTTGTCAAGAATAATGCATCTAAAAGAAGTCCTCCGTGTTATTATTATTACTATCCATCCTGTCAGCTCGTCACTCCTTGAAGAAAACACCGGTACAATTTGTTCGGATAAATTAAATGTGTTTTATCATTGCATAGTTGATTTACAAAAGCTGCTCTCTAAATGAAAACGCATACATTACATTCAGAATGATGTCTTATAAGCCAGTTAAGCTTAAAGAACATTGCATATTTCCTAATACAAGCAAGATATTCAAGGCTGCTCCCAAATATTAGTGCTAAGTAAGCTTGATAGATCAGATATGGAAAATTCTCATTTCTGCTCAAGCATCAATTTCCACTCCCTTTCTCAGCTAAGTGATTTGAAGACCTCATTCCGACAGTTTCTCCCCCTCACACTCTTTTAACTGACATTTTATCTGCATACTGGTATTGTCGCAGATTGAGCATACCCACAGGACAATGACAGCCGCTTCTTCCTTTGTCACTTCTCATTTTGGTGCTGAGCAATGCCTCTTCCTGACTCTTGCCAATAACAGCACCATCAAATAGAAGATTCCACCTAACTTTGATGGAGAGGGAGCACTTCATACCGCTGGCTCTCATTTGTCAATTAACAGGAGCCTTCTGATGTCGAAATGCAAGGGCTTGAAAGATACAGTGTTATTCATGACGAATGAAGAGAGACAGTTGAGTGAGACGTAAGCGGCAGAGTAATATCATAATGTGCTTTAGATACGAATATAAAACGACACTGCTGACAGTCCAGACATGGTTTTATTTCATTTCTCACTGTACCCACACACCACTTTGTCTCCTTACTCTCTTTCATCTGACTACATATGTATCATGATGACAAGCCACTGACAATTAAAGCACTTCATTTTAAAAACATTTTAAATGAGCATATTTGATTAGTCTTTAAACTGTAAAAGCTTTCGCACCAACATACTGTACATGCAGATCCAGGCCAAAGACACTGTGTACTTCAGTCCAGATGGTAG
>JAOANJ010000026.1:31620939-31635954 GCA_026413345.1 Ariopsis seemanni | reverse complement strand
TATAATACCACAAATCCTGATTAAATATGTCCATGGCATTTAATTCACATGAATTATTTCATATCAAGTCAGTACATATCTTGTTTTTAAAAATAGACATCCTGATGGTACGGTAAAAACCAAAATGTAATCATTTAGGTCATAACAAAGGGCGAGTATTTTTACGCAGATTAAAATATAAAATTTCGGCTGGGTTTTTTTTTTTTCCTTCAGTTCCTTTATTTTACGCAGTATTCTGAAATATTAAGAATAACGGTGCGTGAGAGACTTAAACCCCCAGTGTGTGTTTTGTCTTTCACTAAAACGAGGCGTAGCTCCTTTAAAGTTCATATAATGCATAAGATGTTTCAAGAAAATATATTTTCTGAAAACTTATTCACACTTGCATGTGTGAACGCCAGGTAAAGTAATTTTACCGAGTTGGTGGATTTATTTATCTCAGTTTCGAGCTTATTAGTGATTTGCTGTGTGCTCAGTGAGGACTATGGGGTAATGGTGCACAGCAACATGGAGTCACTGCTCACAACTAAGCTTGTATTTGTCACATTAAATAGGCTATGTACTACTGTATTTGAAATAAGTTAAAAAAAAAAAAAAAAAACCCTGGCCATAATAACCTGTTTGAGGTGGTTAACGTGGCATGATCTGGAGATATTGTTTAAGTCACTTCGTTTATTCTCTAACCCAGGGCAGCATTTGCGCTGTTATAGACATGATATATATTTTTAGTGGAAATAACTTGTGTTTAAAAAAAATCTGTCATGCATTTTCAAGGATGATTTTTCCCCCCCTGAGACCGTGTAACAGTTTCTCTGTCGGTTTCTGATAATCGGATGACTTCAGCCGGTTTGCTGGCTTTTCTCCAATCAGATGAAGAGCTCCGTTGTTTTATGAAGTCTGAAGAACAAAAACTAACTCATAAAACGTTCATCTGACAGAGTTAAGGCGTGGGGTTTGTTTTTTCTTGCCTGTCATTTCTTGAAAGAAATCCCATCAGATAATGTCATTTAAAAAAAAAAAAAAAAAAAAACTAACTTGTATTTAAGGCATAAATAATCACCCTGGTCGGAATGCAGATTTTATTTTACTTTTATAAGCTATTAATGATCAACATCGAAGCAGATCAAACTTTTTCCTTCTAAAAGTCTCGCATGGCCTTTATCACTTCATGGATTCATTTACTACTTTCCCTTTCTTCTATTTAACCGGATTATTATTATTATTAATTTATTTATTGGCCGAAGAGGCTACATCATTCAAAATATTAAGCAGCGATGAATAAAACAATAACCAGGCTACAGTGGAGGAATATTATGGGATGTTGAGGTTGCGTGTACACTGGAGAAAGTGAAATCGGATTTTGGTTCACATACAGAAATCAGGAAGAAAACAGCAGTAAGACTGAGCCAAGCTGCTTTATCACTATCACTAGCATGTGCAGGCAATTTAGTGACTGCTTACAACGAGCGTTTTCACATCAATAAAACCTTTTCAGTTCTTGGTTCAGTCTCCAGCTCGCACTGCCTGTAAGGGCCTATAGGTGTGCTCCAGTGTGCCTGAGTTGTTTTTTCCCCCCCATGCTATCTAGTCAAGATTCAGTTTTACTCTGAGTCATTTTATGTCATCCGATTTAATAATAAACTTTTCTGAACCATGAACACACTGTGCATTATCAGATTGGGCCTCAATCAATATTAGGCAATGGATCCCAATGAGATTAATGATGAATAGACCTGTAATGCACTAACTAGGCTATAAATTATTACCTGATAGAGTAATAAGTATATCTATTATAGACCTGTAACTTCATATAGCTTTGTTATTCTACACAATTATTAATCATGTTAATTTATGTACATCAATAATTTAACACTACTCTCTTAAAAAAAAAAAAAAGTACACAAAAACACAGAGCAACTCGAGTATGTTCCAGAGGCCCACACAAGCTTTAAACTGATGTAATGACGGTGAAAGAGAGCAATTTCCATTTTTACCCACATCATGGTGGCTGTGTGGCGGTCCCCGATGGAAAGCCATTCATCATGTGCCCCTCCTCCCGGGCCTGTCATCAGAGGAGCTCCAAGGCACATGTGTGCATAAATTACCCTGCTTGTGCCTGCCTTCTACTTACTGTGGCTAAGGAGAATAAAGAGGAGCACAGAGCTTCATGGCTTAGTACCTCAACATAACTTACACTGCTGATCAGCTCTGCAACGAGCATGTTTATGTGGGAAATAAATAAAGAGGATACCATCCACTGTGCTTTTGTGTAAAAGAAGGCATGCTGCTGACTCTGTGAAGAACAGTGCATCATTCACACTAGCTTTCTGAAGAGGATATGGTGGTAAACAAAAACTGGAGAGAATGTATGAGAGTGTGGGGATCGAGGTTTACTGCACAACTCAGTAGCGGGTCAAGGATTTTTTTTTCGCAGGCTTTAAGAGAGGAATCATTGTTCAAACCTGCCACTGTGTCAAAACAACACAAACAATATTTTATGGCTCAACCATATAGCACCTATCAAGCTCATAAAATTGTACCACCCATTAATTATTGTTGAAACAGTGTCATCTTTTGTTGAATGTTCTTCCATATACATGGCAACTGACTTAGACTAATGCCGGGAGTGTTAGAATAACTAATTACACTGGAAAAGATGAATAGTGGCTTGATGGGCTACTGTAAAGAGATTTCTCTCAAGGCTTTTCCATGTTATGCTGAAATGCAAAGCCTTGTTAAGCTGAATTGGCCCCTGTTTTGCCCTTGACTATCATGCCATTGTTTTAAGACATTAAGAGCTAAACCTGAGCAGACACCTGGATGTTGAGGGTTCTTCTCATGAGTTCTTATTTAATAGCACAGAATTACCACCACCATATATGTACGGTAATTACTTGGCATGTGACAAAGTACATCTACGTTCCACAGTCTATGATGGCAAACCTATGGATTTGAGCAGCAGCTGTGTCAATACGTAAGTAGCAATAAACTGCTGAACTCTCAGACCAGACTCAGAGATCATTATGGTCCTTATTCAGGAAATCTTGATTTACAGGATTAAGATAATGACACCAAATCCTTTTATATTGAAACAAGGAGGCTTATTGTCAAAATCTTGCACTTGAAAAAGATTGCAAGAAAGATGGTTTCATTGTTCAAGACTGCTCTTGTATTACTTGATTAGGTCAAATCTAAATCTGATAATAATTTAAACATGTATGCTCATAAGCAAAGCAGAAACAAATCTCTCTCTCTTTCTCTTTCTCTCATTCTTTTTTTTGGATACGATTGCTTTTTCCTCCTACTAAAAAGGTATCCTGATTAAATGCAGTGCAGCCATCTTAAACAGTGATTTATGATGACACAGGAAGAGGAACTGTCCACAGCTTTTGTGATCGCAGTAATAGAGCTATAAACTAAATAGCATGAAACGAAGCAGTAGCCCTGTGATTTAATCAGCTCATAAACAGATCCATTGCATCAAGCAAATGACATTATTACCCATCTGAAGTAAATCTTGCTAATCCCAAGAGATAAAATCAACATCATCAATGGTCACATGTCATATTCATCAATGCTAAACTATCTCCTTTTGACAGATTAATCCCGGCCGAGGCTCCCAGAGAGGGCGGTAATGGAGACTCAAGCAAACAATTCATTCATTGAACAAGGCAGCTCTGGTTAGCACTCAGAGTCTCTCTCTCTCTCTCGATTTACAAATTCAGAGTGCTCATCAAGGTGAGATGGACCCAAAGAAAAATGGCTCGTGTGATGGCTTGTCATTCAAAGCTTCTACTTTGCTAGGCGCCTTCTTGCTCTGTAAGTGCATAATTGAGGTCATTTATGGCAGTCAAATAGGCCTTTGCTATCATACCTCTATGCCTGTTTCATTTGCACTTTTTAGGTTTTGACAAAGAATATTTTATGGAAATGAGTGCCGTGTCTGAGAATACTTAATGGTCCTAGGTGCATAGAGAGATCGCTGATGGCTTTGATGATGGCTGTTCAATGTAAATAGATGTCAAAGAAGCTGTCAAAAATGGGTCCATACTACAGCGTAGTATGATCTCTGACATTCATATGAAATGATCTAAATCTCTATCAAAAGAGAAGATCACCGAATTTCTACCCAGTTATTACCCAGTATAATTTGCTAGACTGTATATATAGACAGGTGACAAATTAAGGGGGAAACTGATGGCTCTGTAATGTGTGAATATACTTTTCCCCTTAGAGCAGCGCATCATTCCAAATCAATAGAAAGTTATTTTGATTGATCACCTTGATGATATGATGGAACATTTCTATCCTGATGGTCACTTCAAGGATAATTCCACCACCATCCCCAAGCCACAGTGACTCACCGAATAATTTGATGAAGATGAAAATGATATAAATCATATACTATTACCTTCGCAGTCAGCACATCCGAACACAACTGAAAACTTATGGGAGATTTTGGAGTGAAGTGGTTGAACTCTCCACCACCATCATCAAAACACTAATTGAGGGAATGTCTGTCGGATGAATGGTGTCCATTCCTCCGGTACAGTTCCAGACATTTATGGACTTTGTTCTGGCAGCTTTGTGGTGGCCCAACACCTTATTAAGAGATATTTTGGGTTGATATTTCCTTTACATCTGAGCCCTATCGGTATTCAAAGTGAAGCCAACTCTTGTCTATTCTCAACCAAGCAGCCATTATGACTTTAGTCATATTCCATTGTTCTTGTTCAGGCTGTACACATGTTACATTACATTACATTTACATTGATCTTATTTGGCAGATGTTCTTATCCAGAGCGACTTACAGAAGTGCTTTGAAGTCTCTATCAATAAATACATCCTGATACTGGTTTACTAGTTCACAGACTAAGAGTACTATCAATCTAAAAATGTTATGTTAATGTTAAGTGCTGCCAACTTTAATATTACAGTAAGTTATTTACAGTAAGTTAACTGTTTACATTCTGTTTACTCGCGTACATTCTGTTACAACTGTTTATACAACAGTAAATTGGCTTTTTACATTCAACTGATCAAATTTTAACATTGGACGTTTGCCTCTGTCTATTTTATTGAGAAACATAACTATTTAAAGCTATTCCATGAAAGGGAGCATTATTTAAACTATATTTAAACACTTACTTTTCCTGGAAATTCATTACACATCTTTTCCATATAACTTTGTTCAATCCGGGATGTATCAGCTTCCAGAGTTTTCACATTCCACTTAAATCATGCTGTCAATCTAAGTAACATTTTTTGAACACACTTCTGATTATAATAAAATTACATGCCACACTCTCTGTGTGGTTGTTAAAGCATGTTCGCATTGCGATGAAAGTTCATTTTCTTGAGCAGACACTGAATAATATTAGCAGTCACATTTCCTTTCAGGACAGATAGCATGACAGACCTAATGATGGACTGTCAACATGCCTCGCTGCTCATGCTAATATCAGACATGTTGGCGAGGAATTGTGTTTTTGATCTCCTTATATCCATACCAAATAAGAAATTAAACATATAACACTCAAGTGATTGGTGACAGCTTTATTTGGCAAGTTGATGTCAGTAAAATTGTAACCAAAATTAGTGCTATTCTGAAAATGGCAGCATGTTGGCAGCTGACCTCACTTCTGTAAAGCAGTGATTGCTGGTATTTCGCATTGTGCGCAAGTAGAACTTCTGATCCAATATTTACACAGGCATTGATGATGCTCAGATGTCTCCCACGTTGATCCGGAGTGTTTGTGGAGGCTGACAGATGCTGCTGAGCTCCAAAGCCAAACTAATGGAGCTGACCAAGAGACAAATGGGTCTAGGCAACGCAGCCTCAGGAAATATGGGCCTCCCATTATTTTTATTGCTTTAATGTACTTCACTGTTAACTGCAAAACAGGAGATCAAAATCACCTTCAATCCTGCTTCTCTTTTGCCCTATGGACAAAGAAGCAGTAGTAATAAGAAGGAAATCCCTCTTAGAAAACATACGTATGGTGTAGTGGAAAATGTTTTCATTCTGGTAATCTAATTGAAGGTACTTTGTGTGCAGAAGGGGAGGGGGATGTAAACGATGCTTTGTTCACAGTTTCATGTTCACAAAAATGTTACATCCCAACACTTTACATGCTGTAGAATGTGAAGCAAAGTATCCTAAAGCTATAGAGTAGTGTTTCGGCAAGCTCTGTTCATACTGTTGGGTGTAATCTTGTGTACTGCTTCTTTGTGGTTTCTACAAAAACTTGATGTTAAATACTATTTTTTTCTGATCAGCTCCAACTGCTCTAGAATTCAATAGCACCATCTCTCATTCTACATACAGCTTCATTTCAGTCATATTATTTTTAACGATATAATCTGATAAGCAGTACATCAAAAAGAGTTTATTAAGACATTATTCGGAGAGCAGCTCTTCCAAACCCAAAGCCCCCCTCCTACCCCCAATAACCTCCTGCAAGCATTGTCCTAACACTACACAGTTTATTTCTCTCAGCTGTCCTGGGGCCAACACCTGTGTCTCCTCTGAAAGCACTCTCGTCCTGACAGCCTGTGTGGAACTTCTCCCTTTGGCCCAGACACATCTGGTGGGAGATCACAGCTGCAAGAGTGCCTTCATACACACATCCATCATCTGCTTTTAGACATCAGCACACATACACAACACACTCACAAAAAGGACAACTAAACTTTCTCTTGCTGGAGAGGCCACATTATATATAGAAACTAGTTTAGTAGATACTGTATATATACCGCCAGTGTATGCAGTGTGTTGTAAAAGGTCTAGGACAAAGATTAAACAAAAAAAACAACAACCCTGAAACAATTCCTGTACAAAATGTAAATATTTCAACAAAGCTTGGGATGAGAGCTCCAAGAAAGCACCTGACCAGTAAATTATTCATGCCCTTCATACAACACCAATATATCCTCTCTGCCACCTACCATGGTCTCCTTGACCTGAAAATGGTAGTGTCCTGGAATTCAGAGGATATGTGTGTACCATAACCCCCGACAGATAACTGCTACCTCTTTAAACACTGCAGTCACATTTCATAGACCCTTGTGCCATCATGTGCAGCTGTACTCCATATGGCGTTGCTTCCACCTCTGTATAGAGATATAGTAGACATATATAACAGTTATTCCACGAAATCGCATGGCACATGAGCTGATAGCTGACGGGGTGTGTAGCGCCGAGTTGACTATAAGCCATGTATGATGAGATTGAGTGGAATAATTATTTAATTCTATCCACATTCACTGGATTTTGAGAAACAGAGGATTTTTATTTTTATTTGTTGCAAATTCAATAAATAAATAACTTCATACAAAACTGCCGACAAAATAATTTCCGCTTCGGTGGACTTCTTAAAAACCTTTCGATAGTTGCACGAATTGACTTTAATGTTGTTTCTTTTGTAAAAAGTGCTGTCTTGCTGTCCTGCCGAGGTATAGAATAGCTTTAGACATTTATTTAATTCTTCCTTGGACATTTCAATGATGTAATTTTCAAACTCCTTTGAGCTTTTGAACCACTCTAAAAAAAAAAAATTCCAACAAACTGGTGAAATGACTAGCAATTTGTGAAAAATGCTATAATAATAATAATTCTTGAAAAATAAAAAAGATACGTTCTTACCATTAAATGCTTTTATTCCATATTTTGTTGCTCTTTTGTATTTTTGGGGTTTTGTTTTCAAGTAGAGTTTTTTTTTCGTCCTCGGTTGGTTCAGTAACACACTCCACCATTTTGTTTTTCTCTACTCATGGTATATGAGCTGATAGCCTGGTAGTAGAGTAGCCAATCAGAGCACGATTGCTCATATGGACACGAGTGTTTTACTGGGAAATACTGTACGCCACTCGTATTTTTCATACGAGCTACATCCAGGACATGGAGAACAAAAACTGTGACATAAATCTTTATATGTCACTCATGAGGATATCGATGAATTGTTTTGATAAATTTGGATACTTTTTATTTGTGAATGTGTCAATATAATAAAAAGAACATCACACATTGGATGAAGATATGAAGTTTATCTTCTCATGTTGAAAAACTTGCATTTTTCATCTGAAATACATCGCGGATCTGAGTGACAAATTTTCCTATATTTCACTGTGTGTTTGTTTTTTTGTGGATGTGTCCATATAATATAAAGAACATTACACGGTGGTGCGAAGATATGAAGTTTATCTTCTCATGTTGAAAATATTTTCACTCGTTCTCGTCCTCTTGGACAAGAGGCAGCTCAAAATATATATTAGTTTAATGTATGATCTTTTCATCCTTATTATCTCTTATAATAGTTTAATTAATCAAAATAGGATTACATAGAGATGCATGCAGGGTGGGCAGTTAAGGGATGATGTATCATTTTTAGCACCCCCTGTAGGTATTTTCAAGAAGCTTGTAATGAAAACCTGCTTAACGCTTTAGAAGTGATTGTAAAACCAGACACAGCATTACAAAATGCATCTGTGAATCCAAAAATCATGAATCACTTTAATCTAGGTATACAGCAATGTGCATATTTTATGGAATTTCAAACCATTTATATGGAATTTCAAACCATGTCAATCATAAATCATGTGTCTACAGTTATTATTTCGCATTTTCAGCTGCATAGGTTTGAAACACGTCCAAAAGACAAGTTCCTATTTTGACAAGAATCCCATTTCCCTTTTGGGAGGATGAGTAAGATTGATGTGCTGTCAGTCAAATCCTGCGCATGATGGCATGCTGTCGTGTTGAGGCGCTGACATGCAACAAGAACAAATCAGAGAAAATTTTATGAGTAATATGTGTATATTTTTACTCAAAAGGAAATTTTATTGTTACTCTCAGGTGGATGGTTCACTGCTTACAGTATCTACTTGTATGTTGAATAAAAAAGTTTGTGTTCTCTTTAAGTCAAACATAACCAGCCTAAGCTTTGGTATATTGTCTTTAATACACACACACACACACACACAACCTTTTCAGGTTTCATTTTTCTGAGTTGTTTTTTTCAGATAACGGCATGCCCCAACATGACAAACCCCTTCTGCAGTAAAAGCCTTCACTGAGAAGCACTTTAAAGAAGATCATTCATAATTAGTTTGACAAATTGCTTGTTTCATTACTGTACAATCCTGCTTGCCTCTGGCTTTGACGTGCTATACTCTGAACGTAGCCTGTTTGCCCTGTATACATTTTTCATTAAATGTATGTGATGAATGAGATGTACACTGTAATTTGCTTGATACTAGTAAATAATTTCCTAGCATGTGTGTTTTCAGTGCCCAAAAATGTTTGCTCTTGAGTGTGCTGTATGGTAAAATGTCCTGCAGGGTGAGGAGGTGGACTCTGGAGGTGATTAATAATCGACCTCGTAAACACACAATACATGAGGCATTAACCACAAAGCCTCCCTTCAAAGAACCAAAGCAAGTTACATGCATTAGATATATCTGATGTAACACAAACACACAATCACACACTTGCACTCTCCCACGTGTTTGTATTACTATCCTTGTGAGGAACGTCCACTGACATAATTATTAACGCAGCTAATTTCTATTGCAACTATGCACACACTGAAATTTTGCTGTATCCTTAACCTTAGCAACCAAAAGAAAACCTTTTGGTGCTATCAGTTTTTGCTGTCCCCACTGTATGATGTTCCTGTTTTTGTGAGTATATTTGGTCCCCATCAAGATATAAACACACACACACACACACACACACACACACACACACACACACACACACACACAATGGTTTAATATTTGATGCATGATTTACCTTCAGTGTTCATAGGGGAGCAGTATGATAAAATATGAATAGATCTGTTTGCTGTAAATGTTTGGTTTTGTCAGTCTAAATGCCAGTTCAAAGAAAAATATGGTCACTCCTCTGTCGGAGTCCACTTTTTTGTTAGCAAACACAGTGGTTTTATATTATTCATTACTAGGTAATTTATACTCCATTTTATGGACGCCACCAATCAAAAGCCATTGTTGTATTGTGTCATATATTTGGGGCTAATATTTAACCTCTCTGGCAGGGATATTGAAGAATGGCTTGCAGTAACAGGTGAAGTGAATCACCAGGTGATCATGAACACATTAGTCAACTGAAAAAAACACACCTGCTGGCCTGTTCTTTAGAAAGGCTTTCGTGTTTCTTCTCACCATGCTTTTATATATAGCATACCTTCTTGGGTTATGGGAGATGTGTATATGTTTTTTAAGTGACCTATCGCAAGCAATTTTTAAACAGTCCCATCTGAAAGTATTGGAATGGCAAGGCCAATTCTTTTGTTTTTGCTATACGTACACTGAAAACATTTGGATATGAGACCAAAAGATGAATATGATACGACTGAAGAATTTCAGCTTTCATTTCCTGATATTTACATCTAGATGTGTCAAACAAATTGGATGCCATGACACCTTTTGTTTGAACCGACCCATTTTTCAAATTATCAAAAATATTGGAGCATATGGCTATCAGGTGTTTTTTGTTGCCCAAGTGTGCCCTGTTAGAATGACTGTTTAAACAATTAATAGCTCTGAATGTCTACTCTTCGCTTGAACCCTGGATTTCAATTGTTAAGACTGTATTTGTTGCTAAACAAATGCAAGGCATTTTGAAGCTGAGAAAAGAGGGAAAATTGATCAGAGCCATTGCACAAGCATTGGGTGTAGTCAGCACAACATTTTGTAATGTCCTGAAAAAGAAAGAAACTGGTGGTGTACTAACAAGCAGACAATAAACAGGTTAGCCAAAGAAAACAACATCAGTTGATGACAGAAACATTGTGAGAGCTGTGAAGAAAACCCAAAACCAACAGTCAGTAATATCACCAACAATCTCCACAGGCTGGGGTGAAGGTATCAGAATCCAATGTTTGAAGAAGACTTCTAGAGCAGAAATATAGAGCCCATACCACAAGATGCAAACCACTCATTAGCAGTAAGAATCGAAGGCCAGATTGAAATTTGCAAAGAAATACAGAGATGAGCCACAAAAGTTCTGGAACCAAGATTAACCTCTACCAAAGTGATGGAAAGTCCAAAGTGTGGCAAAAGAAAGGATCTGCTCATGATTCAAAACATATGAGCTCATCGGTCAAGCATGGTGGAGGTGGAGACTGTCATAGCTTGGGTTTGCATGGCTGCTTCTGGAAAGGGCTTGCTAATCTTTATTGATGATGTAGCAGCACAATGGATTCATATGTCTATAGAAACATTCTGTCTGCCAATTTGCAGAGAAAAGCATCCAATGTAATTGACATCATGCAGCAAGACAATGACCCAAAACAATCTGCCAACACAACAAGGGACTTTATCAGAGGGGAAAAAAGTGGAAGGTTTTAGACTGGCCAAGTCAATTTAACCAAACTGAGCATGCGTTTCACCTCCTGAAGATGAGACTGAAGGGAGAATCCCCCTAAAAACAGGCAACAATTGAAAGAAGCTGTGGCACAAACCTGGAAAAGCATCACAAAAGAAGAATACAACAGTTTGGTGATGTCAGTGCATGCAGTTTTTACAAGCAAAGGACATGCAACCAAATGTTAAGTGTTATTTACTTTAATTTACTTTAAAACTATCTATTCCCATACTTTTGCTCACCTAAAAATTGGGTGGTGTGCCACCAAAGTTGCCATGTTCTTAGTTGCTTAACACATCTAGATATACATATAAGGAAATGATATCTGAGATTATGATCTATCACCTCATATTCATCATTTATCTCAAACCCAAATTTCTTCAGTGTATAGCAAAAACCAATAGAATTACCTTTGCCATTCCAATACTTTTGGAGGGGACTGTATGTAGAACTTCTGGTCTGATATTTTTATACAAGCCCTTATGATGCCTAGATATGTCCCATGTTGATCTGGAGTGTTTGCAGAGGCTGAGAGATACTGCTGAGCTCCAAAACCAAACAAATGGAGCTGACCAAGAGAGAAATGGGTCTAAGCAACATAGCCTAGGGAAATATGTGCCTCACATTATTTTTTATTGCTTTAATGTATTTTAGTGTTAAGTGCAAATCTGGAGATTAAAATCACCTTCAGTAAGACTTCTGTCTTGCCCTACAGACAAAGAAGCAGTAGTAATAACAATTGATACACCACATGGGTGTTTGCACAGAAATAAAAGAATGACCTGAATTTCCTGAGACTGCACAGAACCTTGAAAAAAGCCAAACTGTCAGTGATGTACCAACATGAAGTAGATGTGTAATGTGCATTGATGGACAAACCCCATTTCCAGAAAAGTTCGATATTTTCCAAAATGCAATAAAAACAAAAAGCTGTGATTTGTTAATGCACATGAACTTTTATTGAACTGACAAAAGTACAAAGAAAAGATTTTCAATTGTTTTGCTGACCAACGTAATTGTATTTTGTAAATGTAAATGGCCCCCGGATAGCTCAGTTGGTAGCGCGTCAGCCTTTTAATCTGAGGATCCAGGGTTCAAGTCCCTGTTAGGGCGCTTGTTTGTGGGCAGCACGGTGGTGTAGTGGTTAGCACTGTCGCCTCACAGCAAGAAGGTTCTGGGTTCGAGCCCAGTGGCCGGTGGGGGCCTTTCTGTGTGGAGTTTGCATGTTGTCTGTGTGGTTTTCCTCTGGGTGCTCCGGTTCTCTTCCCCCCCAGTCCAAAGACATGCAGTTAGGTTAATGTGGGACGGCCTTGGTTCACTGCTTCAGATGGGTTAAATGCGGAGGATGAATTTCAATGTGCTTGAAGTATGCATGTGACAAATAAAGATTTCTTCTTCTAAATAAAATAGAAGTTAGAATTTGATGCCTATAAGACACTCAAAAAAAAAGTTGGGATAGAGGCAAAATAAGACTGAAAAATTTATAGGATAGATATTCAGGTAACACCATTTTGGAAGATTCCACAATAAGCAGGTTAATTGCAAACAGGTGAGGGTGTCATGATTGGGTACAAAAGGAGCATGTACCAAAAGCTCAGCCTTCGCAAGCAAGGTTATGGCTCATTCCTTCGTGTCAAAATTCGTGAGAGAATTGTTAAAGTCAAAAATAACATTTCTCAATGCAAGATTGCAGAGAATTTAGGTCTGTCAAAATCTGCAATATATAATATTGTGAAAAGATTCAGGGAATTCGGAGACATCTCAGTGTGTAAAGGGCAAAGTCGGAAACCACTGTTGAATGCATGTGACCTTCGAGCCCTCAAGCAGTGCTGCCTGAGAAACTGTCATGCTAATGTGACAAATATAGCTACACGGGCTTGGGAATACTTTGGAAAACTGTTGTCACTCAACACAGTCTGCTGCTACATCCAGAAATGCAACCTGAAACTGTATTACGCAAGGAGGAAGCCATTCATCAATTTTATGCAGAAATCGTGCCGATTTCTCTGGGCCCAAACTCATCTCAGATGGACCGAAAGACAGTGGAAACATGTGCTGTGGTCAGATGAATCCACATTTTGGCTTGTTTTCAAGAAAACCAGATGCCGAGTTCTCAGTGCCAAAGGTGAAAACGGCCATCCAGTTTGCTATCAGAGAAAGGTGCAAGAGCCAGCATCTGTGATGGTACGTATGGAGGTGCATCAGTGCCCATGGCATGGGTGAGTTGCATGTGTATGAAGGTACCATTGACGCAGAGGTGTGCATTGGGATTTTAGACATATGCTGCCATCAAGATGACATCTCTTCCTAGGAAGTCCATGCTCATTTCAGCATGACAATGCTAGGCCTCATTCTGCATGGGCTACAGCAGTGTGGCTTCGTAGAACACAGAGTGTGTGTGCATGACTGGCCTGCTGCCAGTCCAGATTTGTTTCCTATTGAGAATGTATGGCACATCATAAAGAGGAGAATCAGACAACAGCGACCACGGACTGTTGAGCAGCTGAAGTCTTGTATCAAGCAAGAAAGGACAAAAATTCCAATTGTAAAACTGCAACAATTAGTGTCATCAGATCCCATACAATTAAAAAGTGTTATTAAAAGGAAAGGTAATGTAATATAATGACAATAATGCCTCTGTCCCACCTTTTTTTTTTTTGTGTGTGTTGCAGGCATCAAATTCTAACTTAATTTATAAAATACAATTAAGAATTAAGTTAGTCAGTAAAACTATTGAAAATATTTTCTTTGTACTTTTGTCAGTTAAATAAAGGTTCATATGAATTAACAAATGACATATTTTTGTTTTTATTGCATTTTGGAAAAGATCCCAACTTTTTCTGGAAATGGGGTTTGTACAGTTCCGCCCTGATTTAGATATCCTTATTTTGTTATTCTCAGCCATATATATATTTTTTTAAATTGTACTTTAATTTAATTTAAAAACGCCCATTGTCAAATTCAGCTCTCGGTCATGTCAAAGCACATCACGCATGAGCGGAGTGACTGTGCATTCTGACCAATCACTTTCCCTGACAGAGTATTTGACCAATCACAATCAAGTTTCCCCACCTGGGCACTTCTCACGAAATGTTTGAGCTCGCGACAATCTTGTGCACGTTGACTTAACGGTTTTAACGGTTTTCTCAAAAGGATTTCTTCATTCAGTTTGAAATGAAATAAATGTTGTTAACAGTTTAGCTGGTTCAGAGAAACACTCAACTGGAATAATAAAATGTCTATGAATTACACAGGAAACAAAGACATAATTTGAAAGGACCTGAATTTTACATTCGACGAAGGAAAGTTTTTGTTGTGTTTTGTTGTATCAAACGCATAAATTACATGTGGTACAATAAACACTTAGATGGAGATGTTTGGGTGAGACGGCTGTGAAGTTCCTAATGAGATTATTTCATAAGATCCTAGAGAATGAGGAAATGCCAAATGAATGGAGAAAGAGTGTGCTAGTCCCAATATACAAGAATAAGGGGGATGTACAGAGCTGCAGTAACTACAGAGGGATAAAATTGATGAGCCACACCATGAAGTTATGGGAAAGGGTATTGGAGGCGAGATTGAGAAGAGAGGTAGCAATCTGTGAACAGCAGTACGGGTTTATGCCAAGG
>JAOANJ010000026.1:31607766-31618651 GCA_026413345.1 Ariopsis seemanni | reverse complement strand
TCAGCTGGGATAGGCTCCAGCTTGCCTGCGACCCTGTAGAACAGGATAAAGCGGCTACAGATAATGAGATGAGATAACAGCTCAGGCAAAGGGACGTGTATGGCAGATGCGCTGCATAATCCAAGTCTAATAAACAGATTTTTAAAAACCTGTTGCTGTTTAACAAAGAAAACAAACAGTATAAATCACTGATATGGTGGTGTTTTCTGTTAAGAGACGTGCATGTAACATTTATTGAAGGAGTCTCGGGTGTCAGTTTTCCGCCACAGAAGAGTCTTCAAGACAATGGACGCTGTGTTTTCAGGATTCTCAAGCTGTAGGGTTTTTTTTTTTTTTTGGTCTTATTAACTTCAAGAGTGAGAATAACGGAGAGACTGTTGAGGGAACAACTGGCTGCTATAATGTAAGTGATGACAGGAACTAATTTCATCAACGTTCCATAGTATTAAATGCAGTGACTATAGATGGTTAAAATGCATCATTACTTAATAAGTTAAAATTTGCAGTTGTTGGCAAATCACTGTGGTATAAGAGGAATAAAACACTTTTGGATGAACTTCCTTTTTCTTTAGTGTTCTGCCTGATGGTAGAGCCACTCTGACGGCTTCAGCCATCAAAGTTTCTAGGGAAGAATTACGTACAGTAGTGGTTTCCCGTTGCCTTCTACTGGATTATTATAGAGGTTTTCTCCTCGCAGCAATTCACATCTATGGGCAATTTAGAGTAGCCAGTTAGCCTAACCGCATGTCTTTGGACTGTGGGGGAAACCGGAGCACCCGGAGGAAACCCACGCAGACATGGGGAGAGCATGCACACTCCACACAGAAAGGCCCCTGCCGGTTGCTGGGCTCGAACCCAGAACCTTCTTGCTGTAAGGCAACAGTGCTAACCACTACACCACCGTGGCACCATTTTGGATGAACTATTATAAGAAAATAATCCACTTCAGGGTGACAAATCACTGCCCCAATGTGGATTATTCACAGTAACAGCGCGGCCTGTTGGGTGCTATTCCTTACCTATTGTACTGTATTAGTATGTAGCATTACTAAAAAAAAAAAAAAAGCCAGGTATACAGCACTGATATTGTAACACTTCCACTAAAATGGCTCAGGCCTGAGGTTCATTCTACACTATGTTCTATTCCATGTTTGATGTATAATGCTGTCACTGCAAACCAGAATTCTGTACAACTGTTAAATTATGAATTATAGCTGCAGAGAATGCTACTAATATAACAAGCAACAACTGTTTTCTTATGCAAAATATTTAGTCTGATTTAACAATCTGACTATTCCTGACAAGGTTATCAAAAAGCAATCTATTTACTCATTTGTCACCAGGTCACTGAACACACAGGAAAGACACATACTTATATCACATTTCGTCATTATAAGACTGTAGCCAAAGGGTGTAATACATATTTAATGATATGCAAACCATAGCAATGATGCATGTATTTCATGCATGCAGCTAAACGCTTTGCACCAAGAAGCACCTTCATGAGTAAAGTAGTGTACACGGTAGCGTGATGATTATCATCACCTACATTATTCTGCATTAGGTGCAGCTTTAGTTCCGCAATAACGTTCAATGTTATCAACATACTTCATCAAGATTTCCTTGGTCACAGACAATTATATTGCAATATTTTAAGTGCAGATCATTTCCTTTTAATTAATCAAAGCGCCACAAAAGTGGATGTCAAGGAGCCTGCTGCTTTTAGTCAAGCCTTTTTTCCAGTGTTTGACGTGAAAACGACTGAACACCTTTAGTCTACAGATCAATACATCCTTGCTGATGTCAAATAGCTAAAATCAAGACTACTTGGTAATTGAAATGGTGCACTTGTGTACTATACATCCATGTAGCTGACCAGTTACCCTCAACCCATGTTCTGACATTTGCTCTTTATCCATACTCCAAATCCATTTGACTCACAAGCTGTGGCCCAGAGGCGAAAGTGTTGTTCACCAAATGGATCAGTTCGGGAAAGTTGCTCTCATGATGTAATTGCTTTCTGTTTCATAAAGAGGATTTATTGAAAATCAGACCCCAGGTTATGGGCTGTCAGTGACAGCAGGAGAAAAATCCAGAATTTACTGTATGCTTTTACAGCCAGATTTCTGAAATAATTGTTGCAAGACAAGACGGTAAGTTAGTGGTTATAAACCTGTCCTCCATATAAATTACCTAATCAAGAGATCCTGGCGGTAATATAAATTGGAGCAGTCATTCGTCTTCAATAGCCTGTATGTGCATATAAACCCACAACGACAGTCATATACTTCAGTGGAAAGGAGACCTGCATCACTGTTTACAGAGTTCAGAGGGAAAATGGATGACTTCTTGCATGCTCAATCAACTGTGAAATGTACATTTAATCATCCTGAGAAAGCCCCTCGGTTTATTTGTGTTGCAGCAGGGATTTACATTTCCAAACATCCCCCATATTAATCATTACTTCATCACTTCCCCTGTGTGACAAGGCGAATAAACTCCTCAGTGTGTGAGGCCTGAATGTGTGCTTAATCACACCCAGGGAAAAAAAAACACGCTGAACTTTTATTCACTTCACCCTTCACTCAGACCGGCAGAAATACAGCATTATGCAGACAGAACTCGCATGTTCAGCATTCATTCATGATTTTTCTTAAAGCAGCACTTTTGAAATATCTCTCTTTAAGCGACGCCAAACAGCGATCGTTCTTCTTGGATGGAAATATTTTAATGTGGGGAGGTCTGTTCTCTCACTGGGACTGGTGGCACCTGGACGTTCTTCCAGAAGGTGAATGATGGACAACTTCTGAAACACACGAAACAGGATGTTAAAAAAAAAAAGCAGAGCTTTCACTTGAGGTGTCTGAGAGTCATATATCTACCTAAGAACCCCTCACCGTGTTTTGAAAATAAGTCAGACACTCATATATAAAAGACAAGGTGAAATTGAGCGATCTATTCTGCAATGACACCCGTCCCAAACTGCCGTTGACACGTACAGTTCACACCACAATGTGATCATGAGTGATTTCTCCAAGGCAGACCTGCTTTATATTCCACTTTGCTCATTATAATGATTTGCAGAACATCTTGCAATCAACAATGAATTCTTCATAAGAGTATGAAGTGTAACTTTGTCACCCCGGATGAAGAACATGCTACACTTGCCAGTTTAAACATGATTAATGGGTCACTCAGACATTTACATCCTCATACATTTTTATGAATGTACTATGAAGTGAATTTGATGTATCAGTAACAAGATAAATGATGGGTAAAAAAGCTTTGGCAGTTCCAACTTTAAACAATCTTTCATATGATGCCACTTTTTTTTTTTTATACCTTTGTGAGAAGTTCAGGAACTCTTTGACGTGCCAGAGCTATTTGCCAGGAAGGCCTGTCAAGCTAAGAGCTATTTGGTGCGTGCGTGTGTTGTGTCAGTGCTTGAGACACACCTTAACCTCAAACTGACATTTCATGTGTATTTTAGCACTGATTGGCAATCACATTCTCAGCAGAACCACAAGAACATTTTTCTTTCCTCAGTCACTCATTGGATTGCCAAAATCTACATTATGCACAAGCATGAAAAGCAGCTGAAAGCTTCTCTTTGCAGTTGCCAGGCCTGCTCATGAATTTGGAGAATGGAACATGCATCTTGGCCAGGCATCTCAGCTGAGAAGGGATTGGGAAACAGAGTCAGTGGCAGGAAATACTCCCTGTCATAGAATGATCAGGAATGGTAAATTGACCTGTCAGAGCCCTCAGAGTGATTGGGGCTGGGAAGACTTTGCCTCTCTGCCATAACAGATTTACAACTTGCACTAGAGGCAAGTTCAGAAAAATTCCAAGCGACGGATTTATCTGCAGCAGACAGGTAGACGGACACTTTTCCTCATCTGGAGTCCGGATTAAAAACGCGCAGGTCTGGACTTCAGGAGACACATGCCTTTGGAAGCATCCACCTCAATGTCATCATCAGCTCAAACAGCCTTGTGCCTTGTGGGTGATACACAGGGAGTCATGCCAACATTGCCCACTGATGTGTGTTTTGAGGTGAATTCATCCAACTAGCCCAAACTTAGTTATACTCCATCTTTTTTTTTTTCTAACACGTACAGAACAAGGGCAATCATGCTGAGGAATGTCCCTAGATCTGATTGGGTTACTGTGCAGTATCACGGAATCCTAGCTGCCTGCATGACGTGACATTTTGAATTGAGTGCCATGCAGACAAATGCACTCAAATGCATGCATGTGTGTAAGCTTTGTTTAAGGGGTGAAGTCATCTTTTGTGGAGCAGGGTTTAGGGAAAGACCAACAGGGAGTTGAACAGTGGGCCCTTGTCTGTCAACCCCATGACAAGGCCTTTCATTTTCAGCCTAATGGCCAAGAAAGGCAATGCCAGGCCACGCTCGAACCCTTCATGGAAAACAAAACTTTTGTTTCCAAATGTCTTGGATGGAGCTAACCGCTCCAGACTCCTATGATTAATGACTCATGGCCACATTGTGTGGAAGCTGCTAATTAACTGCAGACTGATTAAAGACATGTAAACTTTGCTGATAACCTGCATTTTCTCTCCCCCTCTTGATCCTGCTCCCTCTCTTTCCCAATCATTTTCTCTCTCACACAAACTTGGCATGTGGAAGCTCTTACTGCCAAAGTGGTTAGAAGCAGACCAAAGCTGAGTATGATGAATGTACTCTCCAACAGGCATATACAGGCTCTAATTTAGAACTATTTAGTGTGTGACATATGGACATGGTCTTCTCGTTTTCACTTTACTCATACTTTTGGTTTACAATCCATATTTTGGCATTGTTGTTTTCTAGATGGTTTCTATTTTAGATGTGGATTATGTGTTAAAATTTTAAATGTAATCGTAAAATATTGCACAAGATATGACTGTGTCAGAACAGCATATTGCATAATGTACCTGAACTCATGCAGCAGTTATAGCTAATGTCAAACCGTAACCCTACCTCAGTCATCAGATACAAACTTACAAATAGTCCAGAGATCTGTCACCAAGTGTCACTTAAGTAATTGATGGGAATGGCACATTTATTTGGCAGCCCCACAAAGCTACATTCCAGCAATTGATTATTATCGTCATGTCTGTCAGTTATTAATGTTTACTTGCCTTATTAAACACATGACACATCACAAGTCTGTTTTTGCAAGAAACATAAAACCTAAACATAGATCTGGAATACAACAATAAATCAACCATATTCAACCACTTCTTCATGAAATCCTGAAAAAGCAAGATGGCCGCTAATACCTTTCTATATAGTGGGCATGATGTACAGGAAACTTCAAACTATTGGTACGAATGTAACACTTACCATTACACGATTTGCAAGGGTGCGGCAAATCTGCCTTAGGGACTTAATTAAATAACCAAATCTGAGCCAAGTGAAGAATGGGCTGAGAAATTAGTACAGAGAGAGAGAGAGAGAGAGAGAGAGAGAGAGAGAAGAGGTGTAGGGTGACGAGAGTTCTTCCCACTCCAGTCAGGTCAGTCAGTGTAGAGGGTCTTGTGATCAGCCTGAGGCACCTCCTCCTCTCCTCTCCTATAATTAGGTTGGTTAACATACTGCCATGTATGCAGACATGTTGACTGGGAACTTAATCAAGTTACTATTGAGTTCTTCTCGCCTCTTGCCCTGGGTGACGGTTTTAGTTGCAGAGTTATAGCTGTGACCTATAAGAGGAAATTAGCCATGGACACAAGTTTGTTCTTTTCCTCCATTCATGTACAAAAATATTTAGCAAACTGGTGACAAGGATGAAAAATAGAAAGAAACAAAACTGTTTTGCATTCGCATAAAACAAGAAAAATGTAGCAAGGGCACAAAGTGGTAGGGCATGTTTTCTGTGGGTTGGCAGTCCATTAGGTGTGAGAGACATTTCACTTACCTAAGTCAAATATAAAAGTCTAGTATTCATTAATGTAAGGAGGGGGCTGCTGAATCAAACCTACCATCTGGTTAAAACGACAGAATAATCTACAACTCATGATTAGGTCTAAGGAGTGGAATTTCACTTTAATCTTTTTCAGGGTTTGAAATTTCCATCTGCACAGTACGGCACATCATTTTTCTTCAAGACAAATGCGCTGTTTTTCATGTTCCAAAATTAGATCAGAAGAGAACGATTAATCATGTCATGGCCTGGGAAAGGAAACAAAGATCTGATTTTCCTCCTCTCTCTCTGTGTCTTGTTCCCTTTCCAGCTTCAGCCTGTGGTGCATGCTCCTTCCATTTTTTGCCCCTCTGTGTTGTCATGGCTTTCCTTTTCGTTCAAGCTGACTTCAAAGATAAGATACGTAGGCCGAGGTGATTAATATGAAATGACAATGTGTCTTCAATTAGCCTGGTCACTTCTTCCTTCTCCCTGAGCCCCTAGCACCCAACAGCAGATGGTGACCTGTTTGTATGTGACACCATAACCAAATGTAAACTCAGGGAAAGCAAGTCACTGGGGCTGCAAATTAGTGCGACCACACAACTGTCAGGTGCTGGCCTCCTCTGACAGTTGTAGCCCATTACAGGGACATTGATGTTTTCGCAGTGTGACAAAAAGGAATCCTTTTTTTCTGTACCAGAAGAACTGTCTGTCAGCTGGCTCTCAAGTCATAACAAATCACTGGCACTCAGCTGAGGCAGAACACTCTGCACGTCAGGGGGAAGATAAATGACCTGCAGGCCTTTGAAGAGCTTTGGCAGTTCAGATGGGTCCGCGGCGCTGACAGAGAAATATACACAACAGCGCAACCAATAATGAGAACATTAAACATTCCTGCCTCCTGACAGGCTGACAGGATTGCCTGGCCTGACATCAATCATCTTCTGAGGCTTAACCTTGACAATTAGTCTCCTCACTGATATTGGGCTTAACTCCACCCAGCACCTCTCCTGTACCTAACGCAATCTCGCTCACATGAACGCCAAACAATCCAGTGGACACAATGATCTATTCTGTTTATATGCAGACTCTTTACTGTACAAAAGTTTGACGTGTGGATAAGGCTTCCATCAGAGCCTTGTGTGTAATTAAAAATCTGATCTCCATAAGTTTTGCATTTATCATTGCTTTCCGTCCTTATTTACCCAGCCAGTTTCCTTTTCTCAGCAGGAGAAAAACCTGAGCAATGAGCAACAAGGCAAATATAAAGTCATTAGCCTGAGAAAATATGTAGATGCCTAAGCACTGAAATCAGAAGTGCGCCCTGCATATATTTTAGATCTCTGGATATGGGCATTAATGATGCCCTTCAGGCATTTTGGAACCATATAAATATTTCCATTTGAGACACCCTTCACATTTCAGTGCAAGTGATTCTAAAGAGGGGGGCGCCGGCAGGCAAAGCTGCAAAACATAATGTGTCACGGGTCCTAATAACTCTGCTTAACAAGACTTCATGCATTACAGACTCAACTAAATGGTTCCTCTTAATTTGACATTAAATCACATGGTTTCAATCTGAATGGATACGCAGCGGAAAACACAATCATTTTTTATTGAGATGATGCTAGTAAAACAAGTCACAACTTATAACAAGCACATTCATCCCTTAAATTTATAATCACAACTATGAGCCACTGCAAAAGGGAAAAGAGAAAGAATAAGAGAGCAAGAGAGGGCGGAAGAGAAGAGAAAACGAAAGCTTGAATATTAAGTTTAAGGACGTTTTGCTCTGCGGACTGTGTTTGTGAATTCTGCAAGTTCATGTCATGAATCATGCAGGAAGACGACCTCAAAATCACCATCTGATGAATTAGAATTTCTGAGTACAGAAACGATGAATTCAAACACTACTACATCTGAGTCATAGGGATAACATATTATGGATCTGATCATTAATAACAATTACAATACAGACTGTTAGGAAGAGGTGACACCAGCGTATCTCTTTTTCCTCAGTGTGTTCAGTCCTCCTCGTTCTGTTTTGTCCTGGCATTAACTAAGCCACAGTAAATCAATGGAGACAAGCTGACCTCCGCTATGCATCTCCTCTCAGGTTTCCAGCACTTGGGCAGAGGCTTTTGCTGAATGCTTCGTTACAGCATGAAAAATGAGTTATGTGGAATGAAGACATTTCCCCTTTGACTAGCACATTTGCAAAAAGGTATGTCAGGGATGCGAAGAGAGGGCTGTGGGCAACCTTTCAAGAGAGTATTTTTTACTTGCTTACTGGAGGAGCAATAAATATCAAGCCGACAGGCCCTTCTCACTGTTACAAAGCCCTACCTGCAACTGAGCTGGATAATTAGCAGCCTTGAAGATGATATATGACTTTCATTACCCTTTGGGACTGGAGAGACTAAATGAGGACAGAGCTAATTGCCATGCAAAGCAGTTTGGCATGAATGAAAAAAAAATGCAGGGCCGAGCTCTAACCAAAAAAGGACCCTGTTGCCGCACTGGTCTCCAACTTGCTTTTTTGCCTGCAGGAGTTCACTTGGTGTCCATAAATCATGGGCTGCTTACAGCTGAAACTGCCCTGAGTCATCAACATGCAATAAGCTGAGTGACAGATTCCATCCCCACTACATTAGGGCCCCACTTCAAACATAGCTCTTTTTCTCTCTACCTTTTTCACTTTTTATCTTTCTGCTAAGCTCACTCAACTCTTTCGATTCCACCCTCGCTCTACGTCCCATTCTCTCTTTCTCTCTCTCTCTGTATATCTTGCAGTTAACTGTAAATGAAACCCAGATGGTCCAGGCTGGATTACAATGTAAAACAAAAGCTGCTGATCATGTGACCGTCATAACTGCCAACTGAGCAAGAGAGATGGAGGGCCAATAAAGAGAGGGGAAAAAGGGGAAAAATGTACCAGGGGCAACAGGTGGGGGTGGAGAGGTGCTTCGAAGGCTAGTTTTCTCATGAGTGCCAATGCTAGTAGCTAAGGCTTTAAATGGTAAGGTTAAGTATGCCGGCATCCAGAACAGGGACAAAGCGTTGCTCCCCTGCTGACATGTCAATTCAATTTAAGCAGTGCTCTGCTTGTCAGGGTGAAGTGAGGGGAGGGCTAGAGGCTCACCGCTTCACAAGGCTTTTCGACAGAGCCTGAATCCTCGAGAAAAAAAATCCTGGTAGGATTTTCGACAAAACCACTTGACATTGGACTTCCTTCCTGAGGCTTACTGGTGTCTTTTGATGTTTGGTCCACTTAAATAAAAGTAGAGACTTATCCACGAGTGCAACGAGACAACTGTGGCTGTGCTTTTCTGGAAGGAAACGAAAAAAAAAAAAAAAAGGAACAACAACTTGTTGCTGCCATGTTTTGGTGTGCAGCCTCATATTATCATTCCACTGCTGGAGTGTAACCAAAACAAATTCAGTTTCCCTGGACTTGCCTGTACATCAAGGTCCTCCTCAGCGCCAAATTATTCACCTTCGTGACAATGATAAAACTGCTGCCTTTCTGTCGGCTGCTCACCCCAGCCCCACTCTGCTCTCTCATCTCTCCTCAGTTTGGAGTGGCCTGTCTCTCTGGCGTGTGACAGCATTAACGAGCATTGGCTGAAAAGCCTTCGTTCCCAGCAGAAGCTGCAGCGAGAGGAAATGCAGGTGTTTTTGGACAGGTACAGAGCATCTTGTGCTTCTTCCACAGAGGCCGATGTGGGTAACAGGGACCTGAAGGAGGCATGGGGAAAAACTCATTCACTTGCATGCATGAATATGGCGCAAAGATTGCAGGGCCCATTGCTAGATCTGCGAATGCATTTGGAATTGACGATTTCTTTTTATAGGTTAAAATATGCTATTCAATTAATAAACTTCAATATCCGAAAGAAAAGAACGAATGAAAATATGATTGATAATCCTGCCAGAGATCTTTGGTGTGCAGATGTTTTTTTTTTTCTTTTCGTCGCATCCATAGCACATCTATTCGCTTTAACCTGAAAAGAACACATTTCCATCTTTCTAAAAGAATCCAAACATACAGCATGTCAAGAAAGGGATTAAGCTCTTTTAAATCGTTCCTCCTATCTCTGAGCCATCCTGTCAGCCATGAACTTAATTTAGTTCCATCCAAAGCCTTATAACAGCAGCTCAGCATGGGAGCAAATGCCTTTTAAAAGATCTCGCCTATTACTAATGAAGCAATTGTTTCTTATTGTGTCGTACAGGCATCAAAAAGACACAAAAGTATTTTGTAGTGTCAGGGGACTTTTTTGTTTTCTTCTTTTCTTTTTGCATTAAGCATCCAGCACAGCACAGCGACTGAGATACACACAAACACGAGAAATGTGTATCAGGAAGAATATAGCATCCAAAATTATTCCAATAAACAAAAATTATGACAGTGACACTCCCAAAACGTGCAATTATGAAATAACAAATGTGCATAAATATACACAATCATGTAAGGTGGTCTCAGAGCACATCCATTATTTATACATTTAGGGATCACTTAAGTGGGATTAAACAATTAATGAAATGTTAACGTTCAGAGGTTCTTATTATTCATAATACATGTAACAAAATATAAAACAGTGTAACATTTATGGCGATTTTTATTATTAGAAATGACTAAGTAAAATGAATGCAACGGAACAGCTGGTGTATTTTCAAGGTATAATTAACAGTTATTCCACGAAATCGAGTTGTACATGAACTGATAGCCAACGAAGCGCCTCGATTTCGTGGAATAACTATTTTATTCTATCCGCATTCACTGGATTTTGAGAAACAGAGCATTTTTATTTTTTGCAAATTTGATGAATAAAAACTTTATACAAGACACCCAACAAAATAATTTCCGCTTAGAATGTAAACAAACCGGCAAAATCACAGAAGCAATTTGTGAAAAATGCTATAATAGTAATAATTCTTGAAAAATAAAAAAGATATGTTCTTACCATCA
>JAOANJ010000026.1:31328639-31338657 GCA_026413345.1 Ariopsis seemanni | reverse complement strand
GCTGGGATAGGCTCCAGCTTGCCTGCGACCCTGTAGAACAGGATAAAGTGACTAGAGATAATGAGATGAGATGAGATCTATATTATGCATAAAAATATCTATAATATCAATAATAGCCTATATAATATCTACGTAACACAGTATACATTATAAATATGTATGCTGTCAACAATATAAACGGGACACCATATAGACAATATGCAGAATATTTACAGACAATACATAATATACTAAAAATATTCACAACAGTCGGAGTACACAGAGTGCGGTGAGGTCATGCAAACAGGAGTATATACATCAATACATCATACATAAACATGGCTGTATCTGTGGAAGCCCATTTCCACCATCATAATAATGAAGTTTCTCATAATTATGACTTACTATCATAATAATGAGATATTCAGTCATAATTTTGAGAACATGTTCATTATTATTAAATAGTAAGTCATTATTATGACATAAGTCATACTTATGACATAGTAGCTCCAAATTATGAGATACAAAGTCAGAATTATGAGATACCTTCTCTTTATTATGACATAGGTTACTAAATGACTGTTGTTGTTTTTTTCTCAATCCTCAGTTGAAACAGGCTTCCCTATACATATGGACCAGAAAATAAATGAGAAAAGATATTCAGTTAATCTTGGTCCTAAGGTGACGGTGAAGTTGTGAATTGCATCAACTGTATAACTGTGTAAATAGTTGTACATACGTAATAGTTGTATGTACATGCGTTTGAAAAATGCCTCTTTTATAGAATAGAAAGTTGAAAAGTTTCTTTGCCTTCTGTATAAGCTATTGGTATTGTGTTTAGGATAATCCCTTCCTTTATAATAATAATAATAATAATAATAATAATAATTTAATTGAATAACCCAATAATAATTGAATAACCCAATGGCTTTATCAATTAATTACCCATAAGCATAGTCAACAGTAATATAATGTTAAATGCCCTTCTTTATTGACCCACAAGCTCTCTATATACACTTATAAATCCCCCCCCCCCAAAAAAAAGCTGTATAATTGAAATAATGAAACAAAATAACTGATGTTTCTTGACACTATTATCATGAGCCACTTTTATTATTTTTATTCTTATTAAACTCAAATAATGTTATGGCTGTCCTGAGATAATGGTGAAAATGAGTTACAATTCATTTTCAACTCATCATTGAGAGATTTTCCTGATATTTTTCAGTTCATTGCTCACCTTTCCATTTGTTTTCAATTTTGTCTTGACACATAGTTTGCTAGTTGAACAGACCTGGATGAAGGTAAATACGGTACCATTTAATTTCTGCTTTACAGGGTATGGGGCGGCACGGTGGTGTAGTGGTTAGCACTGTTGCCTCACAGCAAGAAGATTCTGGGTTCAAGCCCAGCAGCTGGTGAGGGCCTTTCTATGTGGAGTTTGCATGTTCTCCCCGTGTCAGCGTGGATTTCCTCCAGGTGCTCCAGTTTCCCCCACAGTCCAAAGACATGCAGGTTAGGTTAACGTGGGGCAGCCTTGGGCTGAAGTGCCCTTGAGCAAGGTACCGAACCCCTGACTGCTCTCCGGATGCTGTAGTGTGGCTGCCCACTGCTCTGGGTGTATGTGCATGTTCACTGCTTCAGATGGGTTAAATGCAGAGGATGAATTTCAGTGTGCATGTGACAAATAAAGGTTTCTTCTTAGTTCTGGGCTGATTCCTCACCTTTCTCATGATCACTGATACCCCACAAGGTGAGATCTTGCATGGAGCCCCAGACCAAGGGAGATTGACAGTCATCTAGAGTTTCTTCCATTTTCTAATAATTGCCCCAACAGTTGTTGCCTTCTCACCAAGCTGCTTGCCTATGGTCTTGTAGCCCATCCCAGCCTTGTGCAGGTCTACAATTTTGTCCCTGGTGCCCTTAGACAGCTCTTTGTTCTTGCCCATGGTGGAGAGGTTGGAGTCTGATTGATTGTGTGGAGAGGTGTCTTTTATACAGGTAACAGGTTCAAACAGGTGCAATTAATACAGGTAATGAGTGGAGAATAGGAGGGCTTCTTAAAGAAAAACTAACAGGTCTGTGAGAGCCAGAATTCTTGCTGGTTGGTACGTGATCAAATACTTATTTCTTGCAATAAAATGCAAATTAATTATTTAAAAAAAAATCATACAATGTGATTTTCTAGATTTTTTTTAAAGATTCTGTCTGTCTCTCACAGCTGAAGTGTACCTACGATAAAAAATTACAGACCTCTCCATTCTTTGTAAGTGGGAAAACATACATACATACATATATATATATATTTTTTTTTTCCCATTCAACAACCAAATCAGTTCACAATCATAGAGCATGGCTGAGATCATTCACTGTTTTGGATTTTTTAAAATAATAATAATAATAATAATAATAATAATAATAATAATAAAAACAACCTCAAATAATCCATCCATTTTGAACCAAACCCAAAGAATATAACAGCTCAAACAGCAGAAACATTAAGGCTAGTCAGAAATGACAAGCCGTCATACAAGACAAGAACGGAACACACAGATGTCACTACAAAGCATCTCCGAGCAGAACTGCTAATTTAGGACCTGACAGTGTTATTCTCAAAAACATCACATCTCCCAAAGAACGAGCTGATCTTATACCTGAACTGTAGCTCTGAAACGGCACATCATAAAACAACAAAAGCTTCTCCGCAAAGGCAAAAAAATATAAGGGCTTATTCCGCTGTTTGAAAATGAGAGCTTACAGATTTCACATGTTCTGGAAATTCCTTGAGGAATGACAGCCTACCGCCGAAATGAAAATGAATATTAGCATTCCGTTCAACACTCAGACCTGTCGAACAACTATAAGCTTGAGTCTACACAGCATGAAGAAATGCACAAAGGAGCACTGAGGGCTGGCTAACTTCGACTGCCTGCAGCCTAAGCCAAGTACCTGCATTCATAGCTAGTGGCTAGCCCAGTCTTCTTCCCACAGAGGAAGCAATGTTTTGACGACTTCTTCTTTGAGCTCAGGGGGGTTTTCACAGGAGGGAGGCGATATGTCGGAGAGCCTAAACATTTCAACAAATCAAAAGAAAAATGTTAGAAAACATCTATACTAATACGAGGGCACTTCAAAAAAGTTCTCAGCCTCACCAAGAAAACGTCACAGGACAAAAGATAGTTCTTGTATTATTTTCCAACATAGTCTTCTTTAACTTCAATGCACTTGGTCCACCGATGTTCAAGCTTCGTTATCCCTTCGCGGAAGATGGTCACGTCCTCCTCAACAGCATGGATGACTTCGTCATCACTCTGAAAATGGCGACCACACAAGTGGGATTTCAGTTTGGGAAACCGATAGAAGTCAGACGGTGCCAGGTCGAGTGAATAAGGTGCATGGGGCATCAGTTCAAAGCCACATTTGGCGGCTTCTGCTCTTGCCATCTGTGCTTTGTGGCTGGGCACATTGTCCTGGAGCAACAGCACGCCAGCTCAAAGCTTTCCTCTCCTTTTTTCTTTAATTGCTTCTTTCATTTGGAGTTTTTGTGGAGAGTGACATAAGGCTTTATAGTATCCAGTTATGCCCCAAAATGGGAGTTACACCCCTTGTTTCCAGGTGAGACCGAGAACTTTTTGAAGTACCCTCATATATCATATAGTAAGACAATGAAGAAATGCACCTTCAAAAAAGTTAATGATAAAAACCATCATGGCTACCAAGTGGTGCAACAGAAAAGCTTTGACTATCCCCATGATGCCTCAGCCATCCACAGCCCAGAGTCCAAAACAGCAAAATTGCCCATACTCTGAGAGGGAGGGACAGTGTTACTATCTCCTCCGTCAGTTAGAGCAACACGAGCCAATTGTGGGCTTCTGTGAACATACGTATGAGGAGATGGTGCTTTCCTCCAAGTGCATGATGTAGCATGAGCTGAATTTGAGCTACACCCATATTTCACCAAGACACAAACTGTGTAATGCATGTACATTTGGCTGAAGGATGCCTGGAGGAGAAAATTAACTCCTTTTAAACTTCAGACACGCATGTAGCTGCTAATGTACATCACTCTCATAAACTGAGACTGGTTGGCTCCAGAAGGAGCCCTGCAATTCTTCCCATCTATACAGTTCTACTTTGAAACCAGTGCCACACAAAACATTGATTCATGAGAATAAGATACAAACCATAAAAGCAGCCACACCAAAGTTCAGAAGAAGTTCTCTCTCACTCACACACACCAGCCATAACATTAAAACTACTGACAGGTAAAGTGAACAGCATTGATTTTCTCGTTACAATGGCACCTGTCAATGAGGGATATATTAAGCAGGAAGAGAACAGTTAGTTTTTGAAGTTGAAAAAATGGGCAAGCGTAAGAATCCGAGTGACTTTGACAAGGACCAGACGACTGGGTCTGAGCATCTCCAAAATGGCACATCTTGTGGGGTGTTCTCAATATGCAGCGGTTAGTACCTACCAAAAGTGGTTCAAGAAAGGTCAACTGGTGAACCATTGACAGGGTCATGGGTGCCTACAATGGGCACATGAGCATCAGAACTGGACCATAGAGGAGTGGAAGAAGGTGGTCTGATGAATCACATTTTCTTTTACATCATCATGCGGACGGCCAGGCGTGTGCATGTTGCTTTCCTGGTGAAGAAATGGCACCAAGGATGCACTATGGGAAGAAGGTAAGCCGGTGGAGGCAGCATGATGCTCTGGGCAATGTTCTGCTGCGAAACTTGGATCCTGGCATTCACGTGGATGTTACTTTGACACGCACCACCTTCCTAAACACTGTTCCAGACCAAGTACCCCCTTCATGGCAACAGTATTCCCTAATGGCCTCTTTCAGTAGGATAATGCAACCTGCCACACTGCAGAAATTGCTTAGGAATGGTATGAGGAATATGGCAAAAGGTTTCAAGGTGTTGACTTGGCGTCCAAATTCCACAGATCTCAATCTGATCGAGCACCTGTGGGATGTGCTGACAAACAAGTCTGATCCCCAGACTTGATAACTTACAGGACTTAAAGGATTTGCTGCCAACGAGTTTGTCAGATACCACAGCACACCTTCAGAGAGCCCGTGGAGTCCATGCCTCGATGAACGAGAGCCATTTTGGCAGCACACGGGGACCTATACACAATATTAGGCAAGCCGTTTTAATGTTATTGCTGATTGGTGTACATATTCACTGCATTCAGCTGGGTCACTGTCACATATGGACATCTTTGGAAATGCAGCCACAAGTTAGAAAGATAAGAAACCTGGAAAGTCCACAACACGATAAAGGAACTCGTGCATGACGGAACAAGCAAAAGAAGATCTCGCCCGGGCGCCGAGGCATGAGATTGGATTTGTAGTTGCATTCTACAGCTATCTGCTCTGATATCAGAGGGAACAGCATGTTTGGGATGAGATACAGACATTGGCAATGATATTTCTGGGAACATTTTTAGAATATCACAAACACCAGCTGCTGACGAATGTTTTATTCACACCCACCCATTTCTTGAGACTTGAAGATTTACTATGGCTGTTCATATGAGCGGTTATTTTGTAGGTATAGTGTATGCATATGGTGTGAACTTGTAGATGCACATTAGAGAGGAACAAAGCTGGTCATGGTTTGAATTTGAATTTCCTGCCATTTGGTTTTGATGAATAGTTCTCGGTCTGAGAATATTTCCTTTTATTTATATAGGTCAGTGCAGAAAATCTAAACGGGGTTAAGTCTCCAGACAGAAAATACACATTTACAGGTGTTACTGTTTGGAATTTTTAACGGTGTGATTACTTAGTTTAAAATTATCAAGCTTTCACAGTACGATAGTTTTAAGCAATTTAAAAATGTACAAGCCTGTGGTGTAAATTAAAGGAAAACTGCTGTTGTACCACTTTTCTACAGGTTTACCATAAATTAGTCGCAATGCTTTATTTGGTTACCCTTTTTCCAGAATACAAACATTACTGAACATATGGATAGCGCTAGAAGCACTGCCTAGTCAAATACAAGTGCCACTTAAATTAGACAAATCATCATGGCGATAAACACACTAATTAGCTCGTATTTTACTGTACAGAACAGAAAAGCACCACAGATGTTATGGACGGGGTAAACACAAGAAGTTTTTGTTTGGTCAGATCCTCCATCTCATTTCATAGAAACCCAATGTCATACAGGGAATATCAGCTGACCTCAAACCCTCTAGAGATCTACTCTGCTTTCACCGGTGCCGTTATACGATGGGAAAGGGATACCTATTATTTCATACAGTATTAGGTTATTGGAGAAGAGAAGCACTACTGCCCTAATTGCCTTTTTATAGTGGATAACAAGCTTCTGGATGACATGATCTGGCCCTGACACATGGCATAATCAAATCTCTATGATAGAGTCATCTCTCCAACAAAATGTCTCCAGAATGTACAGTGTACAGACTCACGTAGTCTCTTTATCGAACAGGAGGGTCCAGCCGATGAGTCCAGGACTGCGGACGGCTGAAAAGACAGCATTTTGTAAATCTGTTGAATCCGCTTATCAGTATAAACTTAATCCATACCTATGTAAAAGAGAAGCACCTATTTGATAATATGCCAACATAAAAGAAAAGGAATAACTAAACTAAAAGCTTTTTCCAACCATGCTAAATCATTGACCAATATTCAACATCTTGGTCGAGTGTAAAATGCAGATATGGACAAATCCAACAGTGGGTCCAAGAGCTACACACTCACCGTGCATGTTGCTCTCTGCAGGGGAACCATTTTCTGTAGCAGATGGACGTTGGCTTGCAAGGGGGCATTTGTACCGCACAATCTGGACAGATCACAAGGCCTTGCTCGCTTTTCATTGATGTTAATCTCAGAGCCTGACAGCTCTCTGGAAGTGTTGTTGGCCATATTGGTGACATCCTGTGCCTCATTCTTGCATACCCTGTCTTGCGGTTTGACGGGCGAGTCCACTCTGGTAGCATGGAGAGGAGGGGTCTGCGGACTCGGGCATGGTGGAACGGGAGGCCCTCTGTTAGAGCTGAGGATGGGGCGAGACACTTCCCTGGTAAAATCTGTGAAAGGTCGAGGCACACGTGGAGGAGGGTGTAGAAAGTTCAGTGCAGCTCTGTCAGACTGGGATTGTAGTGTGTTAGTGCCTACTGACCATGTGCTAATGGAGTCCGAGCCCACAACCTGGGACAGCAGTGGAGTTGTAGTCATGGGCTCGTTCACAGCTCGTAAAGAGTCCAGACTGGCCTCCGGCTGAGCAGAAACATCCAGACTCAGCGGCTCTGGAAGCAGGCTATTAAACGGAATGGGTTTGGAAGGCTCCATCATAACTCCATCTTCTGGTAGCATTAGTCCATCACTCTGTATCTCTGTCTCATCATCAGCTTCCAGACCAGACAAGACAGACAGCGGTGGGTACAAACAGTCTGTTATAGCTTTCGCCCCACCCAGCTCCAACCTGGACACTTTAGGAGGTAGCCTGATACTCCTGGGGGTGGGATTATACCATGGCTCCTCCTCCTCCTGAAATGTGTAGTTGCTAGAAGTTGTCAACGAGGAAATGGCTCGACCAGAGATAGGACATGGATGATAGGTGACAGGTGGGCCAGCTTCAGAGGCAGACTGTTGTGGATCACCAATCGGAGGTAGCTGTGTTGCAGGGGCGTGGCCAATCTGAGGAAGGATACGGAGCATTCGATGGTGGCGAGCAGAGCCAAGCGAGCCACAGAAAGGACGTGGACCAACCGGAGGCCTCGCTCTCAACTTGGTAGATTTCTTGGGCTAAAAAGGCAAAAAGCCAGAAACAAACTTATCTGAGAAAAGAAAACATTCATGCACAGCCATTAGTCACAGGCATAAGCTTATGAAAAACATGATCTGTTCCTTGCAGATATTAAATCCCAGAAATAGTTCTAAGAGCCCTAACAGTTTGGCAGGCTCCTCAAGACTGTGCAGAGAAGTAGTGTTCATTAAGGCACAGCACCAGTGTGCTGAACTTGGTGTTATTACTGTACTGGTTATGAGAATCACTTCTCCAGTCGAGGAGCATTTACTGCAAGTCTGTGTTCGTGACAATTCAAAGCAGCAGCAGCAGCTTAAGACAAATACTGTTTGGGATAAAACATCTAGCCTTGTTTTTAAAGCACTTTCACACTCATTCATCTACACACAGTCTTTCCTGCAGTACCTTTTTATTGAGGTTCATATTCTCCATCTTGGCTTTGAGTAGCTTCATCTTGTTCATAGTGACGGAGTTCTCCAGTGCCAGCTGTGCAGAGGAAATGCTAACGCCCTCCTCCTCTTCCTCAGCGTACACATTGTGCATGGAACCACCGCTAAACCACATACAGACACAACACACTCAGTTATGTTTTATTAAATGCACACAAAATATTTATCATGAATTCTGGGTTACCAAGAGAACACTTGCACACTTTTGCAAAATGTTTAAGCCATTTTTTGAGAATACAAAAAATTATTTCTTTATTTTCAGCAACCTCAGACACAAGCAGTTCTAACCTCACCGTCACTAAAATATATGAAATGTACTTGGCCTTTTTTTTTTTAAAGAAAAACACTTTAAGGTCTATACCTAAAATTTCTCTTAACTCGCAATTTCCCTTTGAACAAACCTTAGTGACTTAGAAACCGGTGTCAGAGATCCATCTGCACGGTCCACAACCCGGAAGACGTTGAGCTGGTCACCCTCTTTGTACACCAGGAAAGTGACCTGTTTATTAGACAGAGACTTTTCCCACACCTCATCCCTCTTTGAATCCAAGCAGTCAGAGGTATCCTTCACAGAGTTCTCAATGGTCACTTAAGGAAGGAGAGAGAAGGAGAGAGGAAAGGGTGTTGTTCACTCTGTGAAACATCAGGTAGTGTACGCAGTGCTCATTTCAACTGTCAACATTTGCACAAAGCTTATGATTCTCAGTTATTATAATTAGTCAGACACCTCGTTTGGTGTTGATAGGCCCACCCCTCATGGCAAGGACCAGCTTGAGAGTGCAACCTTCTGCAATGCTGTAATGACAGTAACTCATTATCCCAAACCAACAGCAAGTACAAGTTCTAATTAAACTTCATCTCAGTCCAATTTCCCCTAATCTATACGACAATAATTTACCTCAGACTGGGTGGCATGACTACAGTGACTGACTCAGAACAGGAAATCAGACTTGGGTGTTGAAGACAAAGAAATCTTCCCAATCAGAGGAAAAATAATTACCTGTAGTCATTCAAACAGTACTCATCATCAAGTTCCAAGCTGTTCCAGATCAAATGCTGTTGAGCAACAGGGATCCCTGTTACAAGCAAAGATGACAAAAGAAATCATGTTGAGTAATCCAGTTGGCAAGATAAAATGATTCAACTGTGACAAGGTACGTAAATGCAGCGGAGGACAAAGTGTGGTTAATGGCGGACAATGGAATGTTGTACTGTAACACAACAGAACAATTTCTAACACACGGGGCATAAGGCTGCTTAAAACCCACTGTCTGATCAAAGTGCCTTCATACTTGCATGAAAAAAAAAAAATCCTTAAAATCTCAAAGTCTTACTGCTATTAAATTCACTTTACTCAGATATATAAACCGTTCTCAAAGTGGACGAAACTGGGAATCACCAAAAGCAGAAGAAACATGTGCTGATTAGACATCCCATCAGAAATTCATATGAAAGAGAAAATAAAATGGTTCATATGACATTGCAGGTGTTGAAAAAAACCCATGCAGAAGAAACGTCTCAGTGCTGCCTCCCACTGTAGACTGAATGCATCAATAAGGCCAGAGATGCACTTTATCAAGCATCCACGTTCAGCAAAGGGCACCATGACCCCCAGGACTGACTCCATCAAAATGAAGGTCTCACACCGGACAACTCCTCACAGCTGTTTATGTCAAATCAGATTAATCTTAAGGTTGATTAACTCACACAAGATGACATGTTCAACGTACAACCCCGATTCCAAAAAAGTTGGGACAAAGTACAAATTGTAAATAAAAACAGAATGCAATGATGTGGAAG
>JAOANJ010000026.1:30867268-30878556 GCA_026413345.1 Ariopsis seemanni | reverse complement strand
GAGCAGTTTTGCCTTGAGGAATGGGCAAAAATCCCAGTGGCTAGATGTGCTAAGCTAATAGAGACATACCCCAAGAGGCTTGCAGCTGTAATTGCAACAAAAGGTGGCTCGATAAAGTATTGCACACTCCAGATTTCTGTTTTTTCATCTTAATTCTTGTTTGTGTCACAATTAAAAAAAAAAAATGTCCACCTTTAAAGTGGTAGGCATGTTGTGTAAATCAAATGGTGCCAGCCCTCCAAAAATCCATTTTAATTCCAGCTTGTAATGCGACAAAACAGAACAAACACCAAGGGGCACTGTATCTATGCCAACTCACATAAAATACTTTGTTTTGAAATCGATAAAATAAATCACAATTCCACCTTACCTTTGAACAGTTTTGGACAAAACTTCGCAGCATCTTTAGCGCTTTTAGGAACAGCATTTACTTTCATAATTTGTAATTCTTCCTCACTTACAGTAACGAAGCGATTGGCCGCCATTTTGCCGAGTCGCTTAAGGTGATCATCGAGAAATGGTCAGGAGTTTTTCAACCAATCAGCCCGTGTGATTTTCTATAATTACCTTCGTATTTATACTAATGATCAAGATTTACTAATGATTCTAGATAACTCTAAATAATAACAACAAAAAGTTCAAATCATGTGATTACTTTTTTTTTTTTTTTATTTTACTTATGAAATGCTCAGTGTTAATTTCACACTACAGTATATCAATAAACAAAAATAAAGCTGCGTATTAGAGGCACCTGTCTGAGAGTGAAGGCTCCAGAGCTGTATTTGAGTGCGTGCTGAGCCGCTCGGAGCTCGACGAAGGCCGGTTGGTCAGGAAACGGCTCAAGCAAAGGAATTGCTCTCCTCAGGTACTGGTTATCTGGGTTTTCGATCACCAGAAACTTGAGCAGACTCAGCACCTATCGCAAAAACAATACACACTTATGTTATAAAACCAATTTCAGAAGTAAAAGTATAATATAAAAGCAAAAAGGTTGAAATAACCAATCAACAGAAAGGCTAAACTCTTGAATACATGTGGCAAATAAAGATCGTTGCGATGCCTTTTAGCCTTTTATCATCACATCAGAAATCCAAAGTCATTAATACGGTACAACGTGTTCTTTTACAAATCTGGATATCAGGATACCCTTATAACCCATGCTCTGCACAGCAGGAGCCAGGCTTGGAGTACTCGAGTCTGACTCGTACCCTAATTTTTTTTTTTTACTCCAAGTCTTTTTCTTGATGTTTATACAAAGAGAGATAGTGTACAAAGTACATAAATTCAGAAGCATAAATAGTCAGAGATATACAAATATAAACATCACCCCCCCTCGCTCCAACAGAGCCCCGTCCCTGCAACAATATTACTGTACCATTTGACAACTTAATATTGATTGAGCTTGTAAGCAAACACTTGTATTACATGTATCATGTACATATCAAAAATACATATAAAAAAAATATGTAAATAAACAGTAGTTAAAAAAAACAAAAAACAAACAAAAAAAAGGTAAATAAAAATTAAAAATTCAATCAGTAATCAAAAGCGGTCCTTATGGTTTGCAGATTATACACAATACAGGATCAGTCATATAAAACACCAATATTAACGACATCTAATTTCTCTGTATAACTTAAAAAGGGCTTCCATGTGGAGTAAAATTTTTTAATACATCCTCTTGTAGAATAACGAATCTTCTCTAATACCAAGTGATGCAGAAGGTCATTGATCCACATCTTAAAGGTTGGGGGAAGTTTCTCCTTCCACTTAAACAGTATTAATCGTCTAGCTATAAGAGATGCAAAAGCCATCATATTCTTTGCCTGGCGGTTAAGGTGAGTGTCATGAGGAGTTATTCCAAATATGGCAGTAATGGCGGAAGGTTCTATAGGTACTTGTAAAACATCTGAAAAGGTTTTAAATATTAACTGCCAGAAATTGTCTAGTTTTGAACAATACCAAAACATATGTGAGAGGGTGGCTGGCATTTGCCTGCATCGATCACAAATGGGATCAATACTAGGTGTGAACTTTGCTAGTCTTACTTTAGACCAGTGAAGGCGATGCATAACCTTGAACTGGATAACTGTATGTCGTAAGCAGATTGAAGAAGAATGTATTCTATCTAGAGCTCTTTCCCAGATATCCTCAGGGAGTTCAAACCCCAAGTCGCCCTCCCATTGAGTCTTTAATGATGTCAAAGGCTCCAAATTATATGTGATTAGTAGGGAATATATGTTCCCAATAATCCCTTTGGAGCCTGAGTTAAGTTTCAAAATGTCATTTAAGAGGGATGGGAAATGAGTAAATGATTTTGATATAAAGCTACGGAGCTGCAGAAATCTAAAAAAATGAGAATTTGGGATGTTAAATTTAAGCTTTAATTGATCAAAGGACGCAAAAGTATTGTCAATGAATAAATTCTCTATTGTGGCCGCTCCTCTATTAGCCCATTCACGAAAAGCATCGTCTATAACCGATGGTGCAAACTGGTGGTTCCTTATTATAGGAGCGCAAGTGGGCAAATCTTTGAGTGAAAAACCTCGTCTGAACTGTGTCAGAATTCTAAAAGAGTGTTTCACAATTGGATTTGAGGTATATTTAGATATGGATTCCAAAAGAGGGAGTTTTGAGCATAACAGTGAGTGTAAAGAAGTATGAAGACAAGAGGAGTTTTCCATTTGTAACCATTCAGGGTTAGTGTCATCAGATAGAGGGTCTTTCCAAAATAGCATAGTCCTAATGTTGGCAGCCCAGTAATAAAACTGGAAATTAGGGAGGGATAATCCTCCATGTTGGCGATGCTGTTGTAGGATTCTTTTCCGTATTCGGGGGTTTTTCTTGTTCCATATAAATCCCGACACCAAATTGTCCACTGACATAAAAAAGGATTTAGATAGGTATAGGGGGACACACTGAAATATATATATAGAAATTTGGGCAAAACGTTCATTTTAATTACGTTAATTCTGCCTCCCAGCGACAGGGGGAGTAAACTCCAATGTTCCAAATCCTGCTTAAGATGGGTCAATAGTGGTGAAAAATTAGCCTTGAATATATCTTTGAAGGCATGTGTTATCCAGATTCCTAAGTATTTAAATTTTTGTGGACTGAGTTTAAGCGGGAATAAACCAAAGTCAATTTGCTTAGCTGCTGTATTCACCGGCATAATTTCACACTTCTGTAGGTTAATTTTGTATCCCGATATTTTGCCGAATTCTTCAAGCAGGTTCAGAGTATTTGGTAGACTAGTTAAGGGATGGGACAAATATAAAAGCATGTCATCAGCATACAAGGACACCTTATTATCTGAGTCATATCTCCGTATTCCCTTTATATTATCTTCACCGCGTAAGGCTAAAGCTAGTGGCTCGATCGCAATAGCGAACAGAAGAGGTGACCGAGGACAACCCTGTCGGGTGCCACGAAGGAGAGGGAAGTAAGAAGAGAGATTATTATTTGTTCGGACAGCTTCTAGTGGAGAAGAATACAAAACTTTAACCCAAAAAATAAATTTTTCACCAAAGCCAAATTGTTTGAGAGTGTAGAAGAGATTGTCCCACTCCACCCGATCAAACGCCTTCTCAGCGTCAAGTGATAAGATTTCTGGGGTGTCGGGTGGAGTGGGACCATAAAGAATATTAAATAGGCGTCTAATGTTAAAAAAGGAGTGGCGACCTTTAATAAAACCAGTTTGATCGTCAGCTACAATCGAGGGCAAGACCGCCTCTAGGCGGCAAGCCAGAATTTTGGAAAGAATTTTACTGTCTACGTTTAAGAGTGAAATGGGACGGTAAGAACCACAATCTAGAAGGTTTTTGTCTTTTTTAGGAATAAGGGAGATGACCGCTTGTCGCATAGTCAGAGGAAGGGAGCCAGTGGCATATGACTCCTCGAATACGGAGAGCAAAATGGGAGATAGCTGATCTGCAAATTTTTGAAAAAATTCGCTTGGGAACCCATCTGGTCCTGGGGATTTTCCAGCCTGCATGAGCCTAATTACCTTAGTAAGTTCTCCTACAGAAAATGGTTTGTCTAGCTCGGATGCAACTCTGCTACTAATTGTGGGAACATTTATTTTCCTGAAAAACGAATCAAATAAAGCGTGGTCGCCAAGGGATTCGCTGTCATACAGCTTTGAGTAAAATCTATAAAAACACGAATTAATCTCAGAATGGTCTATATGCTTAGTGCCCAATTCATCATTTATCTCAGCTATAGTTCTATCCACAGTTTTCTGGTGGAGTTGATGGGCAAGAATCTTCCCCGTCTTTTCACCACATTCGAATGTTTTACTCTGTGATTTATTTATTAGGTTTTCAATGCGTCTTGTTGATAACAGATTGAACTCTGTTTGAAGAGTTAGTCGCTGTTTGAATAAATCGTTGGATGGGGTGACAGCAAGTGTAGCATCTAACTTGAGAATATCATTTGTTAACTGATCAAGTTTCATATTGTGGCGTTTTCTTTGTTGTGTGCTACATGATATTATTTGTCCCCTCAAGTACGCCTTCATGGATTCCCACACTGTTAAAGGAGACATTCCTGGGGTCTGGTTATGTTCCAGGAAGAAGGTTATTTCAGAGGAGATAAATTTAATAAAGTCTTCATCTGAAAGTAGTAAAGTGTTAAGACGCCAAGGGTGATAGTTGGCATGGGAAATTGGTATACCTAAAGTCATCGACAAGGGGGCATGATCTGAAATAATTATGGCTTGATATTCACACTTTCTTATTAGTGAAAGAAGGCTTTTATCCAAAAAGAAATAGTCTATGCGCGAGTATGTTCTGTGGACCGGAGAAAAGAAGGAGTAGCCTCTAGCTGTAGGATTTTGAAAGCGCCACGCATCAACCATATAATTCGTACGAAGAAAGAGCTGCAGTTGAGATGCTGCACTGGATTTGGACGCAATCCTAGACGAGCTACGGTCCAGAGTAGGTGATAATGTGCAGTTCATATCTCCTCCGAGGATAAGATAATGTGTGTCCATGTTAGGGATATGAGCAAAGAAATTTATAAAAAAAAGAATTGTCATCCCAATGTGGTGCGTATACGTTGGCCAGGATAACCGGTGTGTTGTACAGTCTACCCACTACAATTATGTAACGGCCAGTGGAGTCTGTTTCAACCTTTGACATAACAAATGGGATGTTCTTATTAATAAGGATGGCCACACCTCTAGATTTGGAATGAAAATTTGAATTATATGATTGTCCGATCCATCCTCCCCTGAGTCGGAAATGATCAAAGGTTCAGAGATGTGTCTCCTGAAGAAAGGCAATTCCCGCCTTTAATTTACTCAAGTGAGTCAGCACTTTCTTTCGTTTGGTGGGGTGGTTCAAGGATTTTACATTCCAGCTTACAAAGGTCACATTGCAATGAGGTGATCTGTTTGAAAAATCTATGTTAGTCATAACCATATTCAAGACAGAGAAAAATTAGCTATCTGTTTGACCTGCCTGCATTTATACTTTCTAAAATGTTGAAAAGGACCTTTAAAAAATAAGTAAACATGAACAAAAAAACAGGGGAGAAAAATGTTGACTGCAAACCCAGGTACAGCAAATCCCCAACCCTCACCTGTCAGAACAAGGTGATTCCCAAACCCCTCGCAAAAATGTTTACACATTTAAGTGCTTGTGTGAGGATACACTAGTTCTGGAAGAGCAAACTCTGCTGTATATATAACATACTTTCATATAAGGCACCTAAGAGAACAGCCTAAGACAAACATTATTTCTACTGTTGACTAAGCATTGAGCATAGGTAGAAAAGGAAATCGTAACGATAATAGAAACAGGCTACAGTATTCTGACCAGTCAGATTATTATATCTGTTGTAAACAAAATAGAGTGAGAAACAGCAGTTTTGACTCCGTAGGCGCTCTGTGTTTCTTCACCTGGAACAACCTGGAGCCATGTGGCTCTGTAGAGTGTTTCAGTCAAGGTGATCTGTTTAAGTGCTAGAGTGGAAAGCACCAACCTTATTCAAACGTAGAAATTAGCCATTCTCACTCCTTTCGAGTCATGGTCAGTCTTTTGAAGAGTCCGGTAGGATTTTGGCTTTCACGTAGGCCATGGCTTCTCCTGGATCCTGAAACCGTTTCTCAGCTCCGGTATAGGTGATCCGGAGCCGTGCTGGGTAGAGAAGACCGTATTTAACACCGTCTCGTCCGCGGAGTAGTCGTCTCACCTCACTGAAGGCTGATCTGGCCTGCACGACACTCGGGGGATAGTCCGGGAAAATAGAGATGTCAGTCCCTTTAAACCGGAGCGGTCCGGACTCCCTGGCGCGGCGGAGGATGTCGGCACAATCTTGGTAGTAGTGGACTTTCGCCACGATGACCCGAAGTTTGCCGTCTGGGCTGCAGACCTCTATAAGACCGGTCGATCAGGACATCTTTCTCCACCTTTAGCACCTCTCTTAAAAGTTTGGAGACGGCAGTCGGTGTGCTTGAGCCTGGGGTCTCAGGGACGTTTAATATTCGGATATTGGAGCGTCTCATTCTTCCTTCTATATCGGTACATTTCTCCCGCAATTTACCGACCTCCGTCTCAAGTTTGCCCACTTTCGTTAGTAGCGAGGACACGTCGTCTGAACAGGATGAGAGCCCCTGCTCCATGTGCGACACTGTTGCTTTCATCTTCTCCACATCGGAGCGGATCGCAACGGTGTTGTTAGCCAGCTCCGTCTTTACTGCCTGCAGCTCGGATTTGATATTTTCAAAATCGTCAGCCAGAGCGGTCTTGAGTTCCGACCTGATCAACATAGCTATTTCTGCCTTCAGGTCCACGACGTCCCTTTGGGCGTCAGGCTGAGGTGTGCTTCACCCAAGAGGCGAGTCACTTGAGCTTGAGGCTTTAGGCCCAGTTGCAGAAGCCCCTGCGGTGAACTCGAATTTTCGCAAATTGTAGGCCATTAATGAAAGAAAATAATAACTCGGGCGATTAATCGTGGTTTTCTGTTGATATAAGGTGCCAAAAAATAACTTTTAACCCGAAATTCAGCAGAGCACGTTGCTTGTGCAGCCTACTCCATCGCCTGCTCAGAAGGGTGCACTTTTTAACTTGAAGGCATTTGCATATTACTTTCTGGTCCAGTATGCTAACAGGTGGTGGTAGGTTCCCACGTCAGAGTTCTTGGGTTGTTCTAAAAAGAATGTAATATAAAAGTTTGCATAACATGCACAGTCTTTCGACACCATGTCTTTTTAATATATTTCTGGTTTTTATGCTGTTTCTCTTCCCTTTTTTCCTAAGGTGTCTCTGGTATCGTTTCCTGCCATAATGGTCTCTTGTAACAAAAAAATGTGTGTAAGAGGGAGGGAATGAGAGCATGAGCATGAGAGCTAGAAAGAACAGGAACACAGGAATAGTCTGGTATATTGTTTAGTGTGATTGTTTTCTGGCATCTTGGCGTCACGGTTAGTGTGCCGCCTGAGACTCTGGAGTCTAATATTTTATTATTATTTTTTGGCAATTATTCATTTCTTATCTAGTTGCATAATAAGTATAACAATTATTATAAGTTTATTTAACAATTTACAGGAAGTTGCTGTGACTGATTTGCAGCATTGTAAATGCTGTTCTGTTTGTCATGTTGTGAACTATGAATTAATATTCTGTTAATCCAGAATATCATGAACACATACAAGCCGCTCTAGAATGATTGGCACCCATGGTAATAAGGTTCTGAAAATCCTATATTGCACCTTTAACTGAAGTAAATGTATAATTGGATAACTAAGACTTTTTAGACAAAATTCCTTCATTAGTTGTGTAAGCAAAGTACTTCTGATGGCCATTTTAATAGGGACAGGAATATTGGCTTAAATCACTTTCAACAGTACTCCACACCATCCATGTTTCTACACACGGTTAGTTTTTAGGAAGGGGTTCATAGACTCTGTGAGAGACCTTTACCAAAACTGGACAGTTGAAGATTGTAAAAACATCTCCTGGTTGTTTCAGTGCATTGGAAGCTCTTGGCCTGTATGTTCACAATGAGCATGTGTACCTCATAAAGTGGATGGTGTGGCGTACTGTTGAAAGTGATTTAAGCCAAAATTCCTGTCCCTATTAAAATGGCCAGTGAGTGTATAATGTAGCACGACTGCTCTTTGTTCTATCTGTGGTAGTATAAACTCATTAATATTTGAATACCTTTTTTATCAGTTTTTAAGGAAGTAAAATTTAAACCCAGGAATTTTAGTGATGGTCTTTGCCAGGCCAAAAAAATTCCAGTGTGTATCTTAAGACCTGCTGGTACGAGGTGTGTGTTTGTGTGTATATAAGAGGCTGGGTGGGTGTTTATACTAGAATCCCAACATCCCCTCCTCCTGGCACTGAGTTGTAGTGAAGTGGGTAAAGGGTCAGACTCTGTGAGAGACCCTAGAGTCTGCAAAAGACATTTATAAAACCCATATTACGTGTGCTTTGTTTGACCTATATATGCAAAAGTAATTAGTGAGAGGTTTGATGTGAATAGTGTCGCGTATCGTGAAAATGAAGACACTAGGTGGATAATTTACAATGGATTTCTTTGTTTAACATCTATTATGGTATTACTGTGACTATAGAACAGTTTGTTTATTATGTATGCCTTTTGACAGCAGTTTGTTACCTGACTTTTATCCTCCTCTTTTAGTGCTGTACTGTTTGTCTTGTGGTGTGTGAGCTGATAGCTGGATGAGACTTATCTCCTTTCTACTCTTCCTCCTACTGCTTGTTGATGCACTTCTCCCTGGATTCTGTTTTTTTTTTTTTTTTTGTGTGTGTGTATTTGTGTGTTTTTAGCCCTTAATTTTTTCCTCGGAGTATTTTTAAATATATGTGAAGAGCTAATAATACTTTAATTCTGCACTGACTGCAAATAAATGAATCAGGGACAGATCCTCGCCTGCATTTGAGAGCCTCAGTGTTTAACCTCTGCATTGGTACGTGTTTATTTGCAGTAAGTGTGGCACACTACCTCCAGAGAGCTGCTTCTTCAGCCTTATCTGCAGCACAGGATCCTTCATGGGTGAGTAATGTGTTTTATCATGCAGGACATCATGTGGAGGTCATTTACAAATATTATGTCTCATTTTACCCTAATCACAAACAGTTAGGATTTTATTTAATTTCGCCGTTAAAGGCATGAACAGGCCACATGCAGAAAAGTATTTTCTTTTTTGCAATAAATGGGGCATCTTGTACTTTATATTTAGGACTTTTCTTAATGCCAAAAACAAAAAGCAATATCTGAACGTGTGTGTGTGTGTGTGTGTGTGTGTGTTCCAGTTAGTGTATGACTATGGGAGGGTGAGGACTACTCAGTCATACTAAAGGAATTAATCAGACCCTGAAAATCAGACTCCCAATATGAATACAATTATTTTTATTAATTTTTTTTAATTAGCCTACGTACACAAGTCTTCGCATCCATGTTAGCACTTCATGGTACCTCCTCGATATAAACAAGGGGAAATAATTCAGGCACATTTACGTTTGTCATTTAAACTACATATGAAGCAAAAATTTTGGATATATTTAAATAAATATACTGTTAATGTACAACTGCAAAGTTTGAAACGACAATAATTAAAAACTGATGCTTTTATGAGGCAAAGAAGTTTCATGGGGTTACTAAATGATTGTCTGTTTGGAACTCGTGGCCAAAACACATCATGCAACATCATGTTTGTTGCAAACTTACTATCACCTATCATGCTTCACTATGGCGGACAGTAAACTTAAAAAAAAAAAAAAAAAAGGGGTTGATTATCGTGTTGCTGGAGCACCAAATAATGTGAGTTGTACGAACACAACTTTTACCCCGATATAAGGATGCATCAGTTCCCATCCGATCCGGCTCTGAGACTAAACTGGGTCACATTTGTGCAGCGGCATCGCCCGAACTTTCACAAACCTCTGAGTAAATATACTTCGCAATGCTTAGAACATTTCGAAGATAGCTGTTATGAAAGAAGGTACTGATTGTTGGTGAAAAAAATCTATAGACCATCCTGCAAAAAGGGTCCATACCAACCAGAGACTCCGTCACAATAAAACCACCAGATTTCATCTGTGAACGCCAAAAAAGACAAGTTTATACACCAAGATGTTATATTTTCTATCGGTAGCGAGTGAACAATTTGTGTCGCATGATTTTATTATTCTTATTGTTTGTTTCACGGACCTTCGCTGCAAGTAAGACTACTTTTGTAGAGATGGAATAATGAATAAACATTCAGTCTTGCCTATTTATTATTCGTAATGCAACAAAACTAGGTATTGCTTTGTAAAGAGCCTCAATACCACTAAAGGTAAAATGAAAATTAAAGGCTAGGTTTCATGTTGTATTTCATGCTATTATGCTAGTGGTAAAACTCCTGATCATATTACAGCGCTGATCTCCATATAGAGATCAGTCTATCAGTCATGCAGATGGCGCGGCATACAACACACACACACTGTTTTGCTTTTCCTTTCCTTCAAGGAATCACTTTATTCAAATAATGTAGCTTAAAACTTTTCAAGCCTCAACTGCTACCAGTGTTTCATAACATCTTTCTAAAACTGTTTGAGTAAGACCAACAATATCAGCTTGTTCATCCATGTTATTGTCTTGGTCTTGCTCTTTGTTGTCTTGGACATCAGCAAGTGGTTCATCTTCCTATGGCGCATACTGGCTGTTTAAAAACTTCATAGTCCGCTTCTGCTTCATTTAAACTACCTTGAGCGCTAGAGACTGTTGATTTCATTTCACTCAGAATCGCTAGACATCTTTTTTAATTGTTATTAAAAGGCTGATAGCGTACAATCTACAGACTACCATAAACAAAGCTTCATGACACGTAAGCACTTGGCAACCAACGTGATGGCAGCAAAGTGCATCCCGCAATAAAACAGCCCAGTCCTCCGGACGGGCTTTTTTTTTTTTTTAATATAAAGTTGTAGCTGGGGTTTTCAATAAAAAATTTAAAAGGATTTTCATTTGTTTTTACGTATTTTACAAGTGTTTTATTTGCTTATTGCACGGTAGGTAAAAATGAAGAAACAAATTGCTTCATATGCATTTCATTAATATAGTACTTGCATTTTTCCACTTGTATAGATGAAAGTCTTCCGGATTTACCTGGAAATCCGGATATTTGACAAAATTCTTGAAAATCTCCGGTTTTCCGAATGGAGAAATTTATTTTTCGGATTTTTCGCGTTCCTAGATGCGGCGTAATACTTCGCATCGTCCTTGCATGGGCGCAGTCCTTAAATAGCCCAAACATAGTTCATTGATTAAAGACA
>JAOANJ010000026.1:30777454-30788363 GCA_026413345.1 Ariopsis seemanni | reverse complement strand
TCGTGATCAAAACCATTGATCTGAAGCTCAATGCTGATGCTGTCCTGTAAATAGTTTTCTAATCAGCAATAAATATAGCAATTTCTGATCAACCCATATCAACTGCATGCTTAAAATAACATACTGGTTAAAGCCCCGCCCATTTCAAGACAACCAGACCCACTTCCGGGTTAAATCCCACCCACTTCCTGGTTAGGCCCAGCCCACTCTAAGTATGGATACGGATACAGATAATTCATATGGTTAACAGATACAGATACGGATAATGCTGTACTCGCTCATCCCTACATAGCAGTAATGTAACTGGGTGCGCAATTTAGCTTGTGTTTGGTACGGTGCAGATTAGCTGCTCACTTTTGTATGACGCAAGTAAAGGAAACTTTGATAACGTGTCAGTATACAGTGAATTTTGACGAACTGTTGATATTTTGTGTGTAATTTTAGTTCTTTATTTTTAGCCACTGACTTTGTTTTGTTGGTTTTGTTTTTTTTTTCTCTCTCTCTTTCTGCTTGAAGTTCGGAATGGATGATAGTCGCAGAGTAGGTGGTGGGTGGGCTCGTGATCTCGTGGGCGCAGGGAAGGGTGTATGTTTCTCCTTGCATAGGCCATGGGAGAGCACGGGCATGTTGTCCTGCGCAGTTAGTTACTTCACCTGGCCCTGTAGATCTAGTGGGCATTGATAACATGCATAGTGATGGTGCATGTGGGGGTAGTATATTATTTCCTAGTAATGGCCCAGCTTCCCTCACCTCCACTCCTATCAGTCCTTCTCCTGAGGCAGAGAACACACTTAAACACTTGGGTGTTTTGATCACTGAGTTAGGTAAACACACATAGGTGACACCGTCACTGCCCGTTTACTGTCTGATGGAGACTATACAGGCTCACGGGCTTTCACACATGATACTGATAACAGAGGTAGCCACCAGCCCCAGAGTGCTACAGTGGATATGTCCCAGCTTAATGTGGTGCTGAAGTCAGAAGTTAAGGACCTGCCCACATTTCGTGGTGATGGCACAGACAAGTGCACTGTGAGTGAATGGGCAGACCTCATGGAGACATTTCTTAAGAAGAAAAAAGTTGCTGTTGCAGACAGAGCAGATGAGCTACTAAGTAAACTGATGGGCAGAGCTAAGAATGTGGTCAAGATATCCCTTAGGAGTGACCCCTCTCGTAATGCAGCTCAGCACCCCAAAGTCATTTATGCCATTCTAAAACAGCACTTCAGTGATATCTCATACTCCTGCATGCCACTTGCAGACTTTTACAGCACTTTGCCCAAACAAAAGGAGGGGGCTCTTGATTACTGGGTCCGTCTTAACAAAGCAGCAGATGTAGCTGATGAGTGTCTGCAGTGCCAGGGTAAGAGGATGGAGGACATGAATAAAGAGGTAGCGATGATGTTTGTGCGCCACTGCCCTGATCAGTCTCTCACCATGGTGTTCAAAAGTAAGCTTGTTGAACAGTGGACAGCTAAAGAGGTTCAGGAAAGGATTGATGAGCATCAGAGTGAGGTCAAGACTAAGTGCATGGAAGTCAGCTGTTTGCCAAGGCAGAATACCATACTCTTGCACAGCAGCAAACAGGGCCACAGTGTAACAGAGTCAGAGTGTGCACTGCAGTCCTGCAGGCAGAAAGTAGAGCAGCCACGTAGTTCTGATGACTCTGGGCTCACTACACAGGGCAGTATGGACAAGATGACTGATATGCTTAGTAAAGTCCTGGAAAGTTTCAATGCCCTCCATGCTGCTAAATCTCCCAGTGCTCCGCATGGCAGGATGGAGCGTAGCAAATGTCGTGTCTGTGGTGAGGGATCTCACTCCACAGTGGAGCACTGTAGAACTCACCGTCTGTGTTTGGGCTGTCACAAGCCTGGTCACATGAAACAGACCTGCCCATCAGCTCCTCAGCCAGCCCCAGCCATTGTGCCACCACTCTCCCCTCAGTCAAACTAGATAGCCTGCATTTGGAGAGGGGCAGTGTGGGTGGTTCTAATGCATCCCTCAATCATTCCTGTGATTTAGAAACTATGTTTGAGTCAGTTAAGCAATCTTTGCCAAGCACTGCTATAGTCGTCATGCAGAATACATCACGTTTACACACAAGTGACAGTCTGTTTTATACCCCTGTAGTTATAAATGGAGCAACCACTGTGAGAGCCATGCTTGATAGTGGATCTATGGCATGTACTATTAACAAGGATGTCGAGAGAAAATTAACAGAGGCTGGTTCATTGGATTGTAATAATAAGTCTAACACTGATATTGTCTTGGTAGGCTGTGGAGGAAAGCTTGTTTATCCAAAGAAAGTCTGTGACCTCCAGCTTGACCTTTATGGATGTACTGTTATTGTGCCCACACTGGTAGTGCCAGGACAGATTGATGAGTTGATCATTGGCACGAATGTGATTAAGTTTTTGTCCCACAAACTCAAGGACAGTGATATGTATTGGAAAGTTGTCTCCACCCAGTGCAGTTCAGATGTCAGAGGGGCCCAGGATGACTTTGTTGCTATGCTTGCCGGTGTGCACCAGTGGATTGGGGCTGACATGCCTGACAAAGTGGGTACAGTGAAGCCCCACCAAGCTGTTACTCTTCTACCAGGCCATGAACATCTTGTTTGGGGTAAGCTGCCAGAGAGCTCATGTGGCTCGCCAGGCTGCACAGTTATGGTTGAGCCTACCACATCCCGAGCCATCCCAAGAAACATATTAGTGGGTTGTGTAGTCACGCCATTGTGGGGGGATGGGTGGGTTCCTATGAAAATAATTAATCCGACTGACAAGCCTGTTGTGCTCAAGAGAAATGCCAAAGTGGCTAATGTTCATCCCTGTCTGGCTTTAGAGGATATGCTGGACAGTGAGCCCCTAAGCCTCGCATCTAATAACCAGCAGATAGAGAGCAACACAGAGATGCCTGATGCCAACATTGCAGACACGTTAAAACAGCATGGCCTCAGCGACCTGGACATTGACTCCTGTGAAGTGTCTGACGGCTGGAGACATAAGATGTGCAGCCTTGTAGTGACACATTCAGACATTTTTTCCAAGTACAGCTTAGACTGTGGCAAGGTTAAGGGTTTTGTGCACTGAATCCACTTGGTGGATAACAGACCGTTTCGGCTGCCATACAGACGAGTGCCTCCTGCTGACTATCAGAAACTTAGAGTCGTCCTAAATGAGATGGAAGAGAGAGGGATAATTAGAAAGTCTTTGAGTGAATTTGCGTCCCCGCTCGTCCTTGTGTGGAAGAAAAATGGAGATCTGAGGCTGTGTACAGACTTTCGGTGGCTGAATGCGCGTACAGTCAAAGATGAGCACCCACTGCCCCACCAAGAAGACTGTCTCGCTGCATTAGGCGGCAATGTGTTTTTTAGCATGATGGACTTGACCTCAGGTTTCTATAATATTCCCCTCCATGAGGACGATAAAAAGTATACAGCTTTTGCCTCTCCTGTTGGTCTCCACGAGTACAATAAACTCCCTCAAGGTCTCTGCAACAGCCCTGTTAGTTTCATGAGAATGATGAAGATTTTTGGTGATCAGAATTTCATGAGCTTGCTGTGCTATCTTGATGATCTCATGTCATTTGCTCCAACTGAAGACGAGGCTTTAAAAAGGCTTGAGCTGATATTCCAGAGGCTGCATGCACCCAATCTGAAGCTTGCGCCAAAGAAGTGCTTCCTCCTCCGGCACTCTGTGCGGTTTCTTGGACATGTCATAGGCAGTAATGGAATCTCTACTGACCCATCCAAAGTGGAGGCCATCACAAATGTAGTCAGAATGGATCTAATGAAAGCTGATGGGCTGACCCCTGATGCCAAGAAGATTCAGTCGTTTTTAGGGCTGGTGATGTGGTATAGGCGTTTTATTGAGAACTGCTCCACCATTGCCAAGCCACTTTTTCACCTCACAGCTGGGTGTAAACAGGTGAGAGCACACAAAGGGGGCAAAAGAAAAAAGGTTCCTGTGTCCAGACAACTGACTGCAGCTGATTGGACCCCTGACTGCGATCAGGCCTTGCATAAACTTAAAGATGCTCTTCTTGCTGATGTTGTGTTGCCACACCCTGACTTCCCCAGACCTTTTATTTTAGCCACTGATGCTTCTTCTGATGGCCTGGGTGCTGTCTTATCACAGGTTGTGCCAGGAGTGGACTGGGCCTGCCCTATAGCCTTTGCAAGTAGGACTTTGAGTAAAGCCCAGAGCAAGTATTCTACCCACCACCTCGAGTTTTTTGCTTTGAAGTGGGCAGTCTGTGAAAAATTCAGTCACTGGCTGAAGGGACACAAATTCACAGCATGGACGGATAACAATCCGCTGACCCATATTCTGATGAAACCCAGGTTAGATGCTTGCGAGCAATGCTGGGTGGCTAAGCTTGCAGCCTATGAGTTTGATGTGAAGTACGTCCCTGGAAGGAAAAACATTGTTGCTGATCCACTGAGCCGGATTCCTCTTGCTGCAAATAAAGTCAGTCACAGGCTTATTCATGAGCCTTACTCTGCCCTCCTGTCCATCTCAGAACATCTGCCTGGCCCTGAACTACAGAATACGTTTCGTCAGTCTTCAGCCTGTCAAGCAACTCAACTCATCGGTGTGTCCAGGAGGTCATGTGATCACCACCCTGCTGTTACTTCAATGTCTGCAGTGGAAGTTTCTGCACTTATGAGTGGTCACACAGACTGGGAGACTGCTGCCAGAGTGAGAGCTGTACCCCTAGCCAGCCATGTTCAGAATCTCGCTGACATTGGTCAGAATGCATTGCCGTCATTTTCAGCACGTGAGCTTCAAGACAGACAACATGATGATACTGACCTTGCCTGTGTCATTTTTTATGTTGGACGAAGATGCCGGCCTTCCAGGTGTGAACGCGCACAAGAGACCTGGATCACACTGAGACTTCTTAAACAGTGGGAGAAGTTGTCTTTAATAGATTAGATCTTATACAGAGTAACTAAGACCCAGCTACTGGTAAGAAGTTTCAATATGTCGTCCCTCTGTCACTGCGGTCTGATGTCCTTCGAGGCTGCCACGAGGATGCTGGACACCAGGGTCAGCTTTGAACACTACACCTGGTCAAGCAGAGGTTTTACTGGGCCAGCATGGAGAGGGATGTTGGAGACCACATGAAGTGTTGCACCAGATGTGTAGTGAGCAAAACACCAGAGCCTGAGGGCCATGCTCCTCTCGAGAGTGTCAAAACAACTGTACCCCTTCAGTTAGTCTGCATTGATTTCTGGACAGCAGAGGATTCAAAGAACAGAACTGTTGATGTCTTAGTGGTGACTGATCACTACACAAAACTGTCCCATGCATTCTGCTGCTTAGACCAGACAGCGAAACAGGTGGCTCGGAAGGTGTGGGAAATTTTTTCTGTTTCTATGGCTTTCCCGAGCACATTCACTCGGACCAGGGAGCGAACTTCGAGGGCGAATTGATCGCTGCCCTACTTCAGATCTCAAGGGTGAAGAAATCACACACAACTGCCTATCACCGTATGGGCAGTGGCCTTGCTGAGTGGTTTAACTGCACTCTTGGTAACATGATCAGGGCACTCCCCCCTAGAGAGAAACAGTCGTGGCCGCAGATGTTGCATACCCTGGCTTTTATGTATAACTGCACTGTCCATGAAACAACCAGCTTCCCCCCGTTCTATCTGATGTTTGGCCATGTACCACACCTCCCAGTGGATGCCTTGTTTAAGTCTGTACTGAGGGAAGATGGGGAGGTTGTGTACTCAAAGTTTGTGGATTCCCTTCAGAAAGACCTCCGTGAGGCAATGCTTCTTGTTGAAAAGTATACAAGTAGGGAGCAGAAACATCAAACCCAAGTCTACAACCGGCGGGTGACAGGTGGCCAGATTGTGTGTGGTGACAGAGTGCTGCTTGCAAACAAGGGGGAGAGAGGCCAGAAGAAGTTAGCAGAGAGGTGGGAGAACATTGTTTACCCTGTGACTGACACTGATCCAAAGACTCACATCTACAAAATTCTCAATCCAGTTACAGGGCAGACTAAAGTTGTTCATTGTAACATGCTCCTGTGTGTGAATTTTCTCCCTATCATGGCTGAAGCAGAGAGTGAAAGTGTATCTTTGGATTCCTCCTACAGTGTAGAGTGTAATGATGACGCTAATTTCTCCTCCAACCGGCACACAGAGTGCGTAGACAGAGTTGGCCGCACAAATGAATGGGTTTCTCAAATCCCTGTTGAAGAGCCTGGCGTTGAGAGCCCTGACAGTGTTCTCCATTCAGAGACTCCAGATATGACTGAACTGACTCCTGACAATATTTCTGTGATCAACAGTGCTAAAGTTGCCGGTGCAGTGCCTGGTCAGGAGGCTTGTGCTTCCGACACGAGTGACAATGAAGTTGCCAATACTTGTCTGGGCTCCTCTGTACCCCACACACACACACACACACACACACACACACTGAGATCTTACATCCCCCTGTCTCTACAGAGGCCCAGGACCCTCCTGACACTCCTACATGTAGGTCGAGAGTGGGCCAAATTATTAGACCTGTAAATAGACTAATTTACAATATGTCTGCCCAGAAAACTCAGGATTCACCAACAAATAGACTTAGGAAGTGAGCCAGTTCAGTTTTTAGTGTAAGAACAGTAGATTAATGTAGACTATCTTTTCTACTATTTCCCTGCTTTCCTTTCCTTTTATTGTTTCAGTGGCTTCGAGGTTCTGTAATATTGATGTAGCACACTTTTTGTGCATACTGATACTGAGTTGAATGTGTGAAGTGTAGATGGCACTTCCTAGGTCATCTTTGTGGGGTTTATGGTACCCTCAAGAGTTCTTAGATGAACAGCCTTTTGGTTGACAAGAGGTATATCACAGTAGATATGCCTATTTCAATTCAAGACATTTTGTAATGTGTATATTGCGTAATAATTTTCTGAAGTGTGAACAGTTATCTTTGTATTTGGGTATTTTTGTGCTGTGAATGTTTGCTTGTTGCTGGGATGTCAGATGCAGGAGTGTGAGTGAAAGGTTTTGTTGTTTTTTTTGTGTGCAAGTGGAATTCAGAGGGGGAGAATGTAACAGTGGAGGTTTTGTTGTTTTCACTTGCACTCCTTTTTCATATATACTGATGGCATTGTGGTTGAATACTAACCTCTAGTGGTGTCATAGGTGTAACTGCTTGGCTCTCTCAGATTTTGGAGATTGAGCCAGCGGTAAGTTCTATGTAAACAGCGCTTAGCCATAATTAATTATTCATGCATCAGTGAACATTCTAAATCAACACAGATTAATAGAGATTACGTCTACCTCCTTGTAGATGATGTCAGAGTACTTTGTGTTGTTGTTTATGTAGATTTGAATGCATTTTTTGTCATTTTGAAAAGACACGTGATAATAGCTAATTCTCTATTTCTCCCCAAACTAGCATTGCATATGCAATTCAACCTGTACTGCCTTGCGGAATCCCAACTCTGTATTGTTTGTGCCAGGTTAATAAACTACTGCATGGTCCCACGTCTCCTTCGTTCTTCGAGTGAAAATCACAACGCAGACAAGGGGTTACATACGCAACGCAATGAAATAATTTAGAACATCTATTATAAATAGTGATTTCTCTTCAGTCTTTTAAGGCTGATGAAAAGCTCAGTTTCGAAAGAATAGAAACAAATGAATGGACCTTGTTTGTTTCGGGCATTTTGGCAAATGTGAAAGCAAACTCCAGAGAAGTTGTGTTGACAATGACTGTGATACTCTGTACACAAAACTCCAGTTTCTATTAAAACAGCATTCATTTTTACTGGGAATCAAACCCAGGCCACAACACTGAGAGCACCAAATCCTAGCCACTAGACCACCAGGGAGTGCCCACTGGTGAATGGGAATGGCCACAGGACCTCTGAGGACCACCTGTGGCTGGGTGAAATACCTTTGAGGCTCTATGTACTGTCTGGGCAAAGTACCTCTGCGGTCCTCGAGTGGCTTGGGGTGGTACTTTTGTGAACCTGTTTTCATGTCTGTGTCCGGTACCTTACAAGATTCTCATGGCCAGGCACGGTTCTTCCGAGGCCCTCCGGTGGATGTCCCTCTGGTGCTTCTCACGGCTGAGTGCAGTACTTTTGGCTGGGCAAAGTACCTTTGGGGCATCTGCAAAAATAAGGCAAATTTTAAGTTACATCTTCACAAATTATTCTCTGAGATAGGATTCTGTCGTTTTTACAAGTTTGACTGACCTTGACATCTCGCCCAATATTATTGCAGTTTTTCTGGCAGGTTGCTCCTTTTGATGCCAGCTTATTGTGCTGATACTACAACGAGCAAACAAATGTGAATTTAGTGATATTCATTCACCAAGGCAGTTAACTCTTGCTAAGTTGCATAACAGTTTACTACTGACTGTATGTCCTCATCTAACCTTCAAATTTGACTTTTATTTACTCAAATTCACTCTTGACTGTATGTCTGTAGCTAATGCTCAAAGAACCCAACTGGAACATTGTCATCAGGTTTTCCAAAGTTTTCTTGTATTGCAATAGTTAGGGGAACTTTAATACAACCAAAAGGGAATGTTCTCCAAAAGCTCTCCCGAGGTTCCCACTTTACAAACGTTAGGAGAAAGTTAGGAGAAAGATCCATCAACCAAAACATGCAAACAAAAACTGCCGTTATACATACATGTAGAAATAGTTAAGGTGGGTGGAGCACAGAAGCACGGCAGGCCAGAACTGAGCTCGCAAAAACCCTTTTATTTTAGCTTTACATTTATTCTCCCACACACACACGCACGCACACACAAGTGTTCTGGTTGGGGGAGAGCCCCCTTCCTCTGCTCTCCCTCTCCTCTTACAGGGCATGGTCACTGGGGAAGACACACAAACACAGGTTAATTCCCATCTGGTGCAGTGATTCTGCCACTTACCTTCCCTGACTCTGCCCTCCATTCACAGACTGACGCTTGACCACGCCCCTGCTGCCACCTACCCCCACCGCCCGACTCAGGCCAGGGAGCCATCCATCCTGCAGCTGACTCCCCGCCCCCTTGACGGGAGAGGAAATCCGCCACGACCATCTGCGCCCCTGGCCTGTGGACCACCTCGAACTTAAATGGCTGGAGTGCCAGATACCAACGGGTGATCCGCGTGTTGGCATCCTTCATGTGTTGGAGCCACTGCAGGGGCGCATGGTCCAGCCAGAGGGTGAAAGGGCACCCCAACAGGTAGTAGCGGAGGGCGAGGACCACCCGTTTGATGGCGAGGCATTCCTTTGCTATGCTGTCTCATCGTTGTCCGTACGGAGGCCCAAGATGGTTGTGTCATCAGCAATCTTGATGATGATGTTGGCTTCAACTTGCACTGAAAAGAACCCCAGTGCATTTCAGGTCCAATGCATTAATCCCTGAGCGGTTGCCAAAATGGAGCAAAGTCAAGGCTGAAAGTGTCATTCCTTGTCTTGGGTCTTTATTTTTATTATTATTATTATTCGTGGTGAATAAGAGAAGAGAAGATACAAAGAAGAAGACCATCTGTCTGTGATTTTGTCACAAATGATACCCTAAAAATGTCTACGACTAGATGGGCTAGTGTGTCCTCCCTTGCTGTCTCCTGTAGTCCGCTATCATCTCCTTAGTTTTACTGACGTTGAGAGAGAGGTTGTTGTCCTGGCAACAGCTGGCTAACGCCTTCACTTAATCTCTGCATGCTGTCTCATCGTTGTCCGTAAGGAGGCCCAAGATGGTTGTGTCATCAGCAAACTTGTTGATGATGTTGGCACTGTATTTAGCAGTACAGTCGTGGGCGAACAAGGAGTACATGAGGGGACTGAGCACACAGCCCAGTGGCGCACCTGTGTTCAGGATCAGTGAGGAGGAAGTGTGGCTACTGATTATCACCACCTGTCTGATTATCTGCCTGTCAGAAAGTCAAAGATCCATCTGCAAATGGTCATCTGCTGATGAAATCATGAAATATTTCGTCATGATTGCATTTTCTCTGCTCATACCAAGCCAGTTTGTACTTATTAAGTGCAACTTTGCACCTAAATCCTTTCAAGATCTTGCAACTTGATTTGATTTTGGTTGCTGGTCACAGCCCATGGTCAGACTGTGAGCAGAAGCTTTTTTTGAAGAAGCTCATTTGGGTGATAACAGATAGCGTGATTATAAAATTTTTAACATTGAGTCTGTTTTGTTGATGTTATAAACTGTTCATTGATGGAAACTTGAGTGCAAAACTGTTCATGACAACTGCAGTCCGAAAGTTAGCCAGTCAACTGTAGTCCTCAGCCATAAAAGCATCCGTGTACCAGCCATTTCCATCCTTTATTGGATGTGTTGTTTTCAGGACAGGAAGAAGCCTTTTCCTAGGTGATCTTCAAGGCTTCAGTCTTTTAAAACTACCTAATTTCCTGATGTGGGATCCTTGGCCTGCTTCTCCTTCTTTTGACGCATGTTTCAGGAAGCAGATATTGCTTTATTGTTCAGTGAGAGCAACTGAGTCGAAGTTGGCGAGAAGTGGTTCTTCAGAGCACATGGTGTCTTTTGGACCACCATGTTGAAGAAGGGAAGTAGGTGTGCATCCTTCTTTCACATTGTTAAAGCTATTAGAGTTGAGCCGGATACTCGGGTGAAACGAGTATCCGGTACGGATAAAGCATTTTTGCAGAGTACGAGTATTATACGAGTAATACGAGCCAATATCTGTGCTCGGACTGAATGAAAATCCTCACAAAGCGTCACAGCGCCCCTTCCCTACACACACCGCTCTGCTCACTAACACAGCGCCCCTCCCCTACACACACCGCTCTGCTCACTCACACAGGGAACAGCTCTCTGTCTCTGCCTCAGTCACTCAGGTTCGCGGGTTTCTTCAGCTTCAAGTTTGTTTTTATTTCAGTTTGTACTTACTTATAACCAGTAGAGTTCTGGTAAACGTGG
>JAOANJ010000026.1:30233520-30244119 GCA_026413345.1 Ariopsis seemanni | reverse complement strand
TGGAAATGCCTTATTCATGACAGAGGGCAGAGTAGAATGGATAGACTGGTTCAAGCAGACAGGAAGGTAATGATAACTTAAATGAGACCATCACTGACAGCATAGCTCACTTCGGCCCTGTCTAGTCCAGAAGGAATGATCTAAAGTGGGCCACCTTGCGCAATAAATGTTGCAAGCTATATATAGAAGCTATGCACCTGAGGAATACCTACCTATTTGCCAGAAAGAATCCAGAATGGCGAGGAATTGACAGAGAAGAAGCAATTTTTGTTGAACTGCTCATTAAGGCTTAGTCTATAACTTCATTAATAATTGTAATTAAACAAATCTGTGTAGAAGTTATATGCACCCTAGGTACCCCTACCTTTATGCCAGAAAGAATCAAAATCGGTGAAGAATTGAGGGAGAAAAAGTGATTTGTGTGGAAATTGCTCATTCGGGCTTAATTACTCCATATCCTCATTATTAACTGCAATTATGTAAATTTGGATAGAAGCTATATGCACTCCAGGCAGACCTACCTTCCTGCCAAAAAGAATAAAAATCGGTGAAGAATTGAGAGAGAAGAAACGATTTTCGTGAAATATGGACGACACCGGATGATGGATGGGCGACGGACAACACATGATGGCATAAGCTCATCACCTATTGGCCAAATAAGCAAACTAGAAGGGCACTTGGTAGAGGGCACACCGCCGCCAAGTCACATACAGCATTATCAATATCAAACTCAAGTCATTTGAACCTAGGACAACAGTAAAGCTGTACACCAAATTACGTCAAAACCCATTCACTACTTTTTGAGTTACATTGGGAACAGACAAAAAATAAAATAATCCTGGCTCCATATACATATCCGGATTTACATCAAAATCGAATCAACTGTTTCTTGGTCCATGGCTCACCTTTCCTCACAATTTCCTCAAAATCTGTTCATTACTTTTTGAGTTATGTTGGAACAGACAGACAGACAAACAAACAAACAGAGGCAAAAACGTAACCTCATCCAATAAAGTTGGTGGAGGTAAATATTACAGACAGTAGTTAGACTTAACAATTATATACCAAAGGCGAGGTGAGTATCGGTGAATAATAACTGAGACGAAGTCGAAGTTATTATTCACTGATATTCACTGAGCCTGAGGTGGATAATTGTTTTAGTATAAATACACATGACTATTTCAAAAAATTAAAAAAATAGTATAAAAAAATTGATTTCAAACTTCAAAAGTGGCATGCAAATGTAATAACGGCGGGGCGCAGACTTGTGTCACTTATCTATGCCGACTCACATAAAATACTTTGTTTTGAAATAGACTGACTAAATCACAGTTCCACCTTACCTTTGAATAGTTTTAGACCAAACTTTGTAGCATTTTTAGTGCTTTTAGGAACAGCATTTTCTTTCATAATTTATAATTCTTCCTCACTTACACTGACAAAGTGATTGGCCACCATTTTGCCAAATCACTCGAGGTGATTATCGAGAAATAGTTTGAATTTCTCAACCAATCAGTGCGCGCAATTTTCTATAATCACCTGAGTATTTATACTAATATTAAATAGTTAATATTTACTGTATAACTTATTACTGATTCTTCACTTGGTGTGTATCGGATAACAAAAGTCCATCGAAATTCATAGTGAACTCCCAAGGGAAACGGGTCTCTTTGCATAGAAACAGATACATCACAGTATAAAGTGCAGTCTTTAAATAACTAAATAATAAACTTCTTTTTTGGCTCTGTATTCTGGCTCTGGATTTGAAAAGAAACAATGCCAATCAAAGCATATACAGTAATGTTAGTTTTGATAATATTATAAATCACTATACTGAGTGACTTGTATAGGAAACACTGCCTCCTGTTTTAGGGCACCAGTAGTTCGGACAAACTGATACTTAGTGGTTCTGAAGCCCGAAGCCAATGGGCATCATGACACGCTGACCATCTTCCCTTCGGATGCTTTGGCTATAATTGTGACATGTTATTTCTTACTTGATTTGAGGACTTTTTGCCTTCAGTCTTGTCTTCAGTAGTTAAAATTCAAACATATTCTTCGGGTTATGAAACTTATTCCAAATAAACTGCAAGTTTCTGAGTTTTGTTTGGCATATGACCACAGTTCTACAGAACTGCTAGGCAACATATCATGGTGCTGCTAGCTTGCGGATAAAGATCTAAATTCAATCATCATGTCTAACACACATAACGTCACTAATCCTTCGAGCATTGCAGATAACTTTAATACAAATTCTGCATACATCTATGTACAATGTACACAAAATGCATATGGTATCTTTAACAAACAGTGTTACATGGACTCCTGTTAGTATAAAAGCATATAAAGTAGCACTGATTGGAAGACTCATGCGACAGGTATTTTAACAGTCTACCAAACATCAAAATCTTATAAATATCCTCAGTCTTATTCAGGTTTGACATTTTTTTTTTTTTTAATGGTAGAAAATCTCTAAGATTTTTTTTCCTCTCAAAATTGGCACATCTCAGCAGCAGCGGGCCCACAGGTTTACACTCCGTAACAATATGTGAAAGAAACATGGTTTGCCAGAGTGGATCTTTTCTGACGGGCAGTGGATTATGAGATTGACTGGCAGGGCACCATGGCCCTAGTGGTGCAAATATGAAAGTCAAATCCAGAGTCTGCTGATGCCACCACTTATAAAACATTGGGATGAGTTGAACTTGGTCACAGTATCAACACAGTTATGTTATAAATGAATCGATTTTCACTCGTGTGCATCTCCTTTACATTTATGTCATTTCTCTGCACTCATCCGCTTGACAGCACACAACTTATATGAAACAGTTAGAACAAGGAAAGGAGAAAACTATAGTGCGTGTTACTCCAGCAGACAAAAATCACAGAGGTCATAAGGTTAATCATGATGAGTTGGTACTAGATCTGCTCATGCTTGGATATTTGGTGAAATGGGAGTCATTGAACATAAGAGCTCATTTCGAAGCTATTTTTCGCTTGTGAAGACAATAACTACCCATAGCTATGAGAAACCAGCCAAACTGAATGCTTATAATTGAGCTAATTATATATTATTCCAAATAAACTGCATTTACGACAAAGTCAGAGAACAACAGAAAGCAAAGGACAAATCCCAGGACCTTGAGAACAACAGTTAGCATGATGAGGGATGTTGAAGTCAGTGGTTAATGATATGGAACTTCTATAGTGAAGAAATGCAACTGAAGGTTAAAAAAAAAAAAAAAAAGGTTCCAGACACACAGAAATGGAATAACTGAAATGACAGGAGTATAAACAAGTTACTGTTGTGATTATCTCTGTGGTGTATTATTATTATCATCATCATGCTTAATAATGGTTTAGTTACTAATTAGCTTTACAATGAGTCAGGAAAGTTAAAGAAAACATTTTGAATGAACTCAAAATCGCTAAAAAGTAAAAAAATAACAGCTGCTGAGATCAAAAAGTCACTGACGGGGAAAATGAGGGCATTGAACAGATGCACTGAGGTGCTCATGCCGAGGTCTACGTGTCGACCAGCCCCGAGTCTCTGATCACAGCCTACAAAACCGAAATTCAACAAATAAACGAGTTAATTCCATAAAACAACAATATCCGATAGTCATTCCTACCTTTTTAAAAGCTTATGGATCCTTTTCGGTTTTGCTCAGTGCCCTGGAAACTTTTCTTTCTTCAACACAATGACTATAAGTTATGAAAATGGCTCAGACTGCTGAAGATTCGACATAGCTGCTGTAAATAAATAGCAATGTTTATCCTGTTTATTAACAGCACTGTGACTCCTAATAACGACAGATAGCTAATGAGACAGACAGACAGACAGACAGAGAGAGACAGAGGGAGGAAGGAAGGAAGGAGGAGTTGAGACTGCAGGAAAGAGTTTCTCCAGAACACACACACACAGGCCCTTTCACCGTTATGGAACGCTTTTCCATGTTTCCGTTTGCGTGACAGGAGTCGCGTCCTTAAAGCACCAAGCAGTAAAGTCTCTTCAGACTCGTTTCTCTGTATACAGCAAAAAACAATGCCATTTAAACTAATCACGTATCCACGTTCTAAGTACTGAGCAAAAATACAGAGCCAGGTATATAATTTTAATATTTTTATTATAAAAAAATAAGAAAAAGTACAAAGATGGGTCTTAACACATTCCATTGTTGCTCAGAGCAGCTTTGTCAAATAACTTTCTTTCATTTAGGCACTTTTCATATCATATTGAAAACTAAACTGTTTAATAAAACCCATTAAGGATTTCAAACTTAAATGGACCAAAAAGCTTTGGGAAGAAAATAACTGTCTTACAGTTTTACTGTGAGATAAAAAGCACAATAACTGTTGGACCACAATCCCTCTAACTTCCATGTCTTTGGTTAATCCCGAGATGGTTGAAGGTCCAGACTTCCAGAGAGCCATTATGATTAAAAAAAAAAAACCCACACATAACCCTTTAAGAAATGCATAAAAATAGGCCCCGCATGAAGCAAAGTATATCTACATACATTTACAGTACAAGTGGAAAGCTAATGGACCATATTTTCTCCATGATTTTTTTTTACTGTGTACAGTCCCCAAATTAAAGACATTGCCTTTGTAAAACAAGAACATACAAGTCAGACAATTAAAACTGCCACTTTGTCTTCACACTCCATTTATAAATTTACAGCAAAAATACATGTCCGAAACCCTCTAACTATACATTGAACAATTTCTTGAAATGTACATAACATTGTAAAAAAAAAAGTGACAAGTATACAACATTTATTTTTAATCATTTTCACACTTCTCAGTACCATGTTCATTTTTTTCAAAACACTTGACACATTCACCATATCTATATACTATGAGTTAAACTGAATACTTTTGCATTGCTTTCAAACAAAATGCATTCAGTGACAACTTCTTCCAAAATTCATAAATACCTCTCTCAGTCAACATTCACCACCAGCAAAGTTCTGTATAACAATTTTTGCAGACATTTTGATAGACAATGTGTGCAAATGACTATATACAGTGAAGGCTTGCCATTTTTGGTATTGAATAATGTATTTTCAGTAATTGACTTTCTTTTAGTTTATATTGCACATAGCTGAATTTCAGATTTACTGTATGTGGTGTGACAATACTTACTATAAGGGGTGTCATACTTTTTTTCTTTTATTTTGCAACGCAACACTAAAAACACAGGATACAGCAACACACACATGCATTTTGCAGTGCTTCAAGTTGTTTGTTTTTTCACCTCATTGTACTTTGAGGGACAAAGTAGTCTTATAGGAAAGAGCATGTCCCATAGTTAAGGTAGCACGAGCCACTTTTGGGTTAAAGTATGAAGCGTTTTGGTGCTTTCAGTGCATTTTGCACCAAAAGTTAACTGATGTGCTTAGGTGCATGGTTGTAAAGCACACTGGGTGAAGAGTTTTGAAAAAGTGGACATGGTATTGAGACAAGTGTGAAAACGATTGTAAAAAAAAGTCATAATGAAGGTTTTCTGAACCTATGGAACGGATGTGCCTCATTTATGATCATTAATACAAAAGGAAAGTACTGACTGGCCTGACCTAGTCTCTTGACTCTACATATAGGAATTGCATTTCTCTTATGCAGATTTAATTGCCTTATACCTTTAAAAACATTACACTGACCATGCTCACAAGTGTGTGTATCCTTATACGTCATGAGTTATACCTTTACCACTATAATGAAAATAATAATTGTGTAATTGAAAGTAAAGACCATCCTTTGCTAAAAGCCTACCATGGAAATCTTAGTACGTGCTCATGACCTAGAGGACAACGGGGGCAGCTCGCTGTACAGATCCAAAAGATTTGGACAAAACTGGAAACAAACTAAACTTCTGAACTTTGGACAAAAGCTAAAGTTTTACCTGAGTCAATATTTAGGGACCAGAGCTACAGTACAGCAAAGGGATGACATACACAACTACAAACATTCATGGTGAAGGCGTCTGTGATGAACCTCCAGAGTTACTGAGAATTTTAGTAGTGGTCTTGAGGCGATAGCAGTGATGAAGACGAGTTTGACAGTTCCAATAGCGCTCCAACAGCACCAAAGTAGCCCTTTAGAAATAAAGAAATGTCACTCATCCTTGGACACCATTTCTACTTTTAGCGTTTCTGTATGTTTTACCCTATAACACACACCTCATGTCTGAGGAACAGAGCTTTGAGCTGTCCTTTACTCCAGTAGTCCAAAGCATACGCCAGCAACTTCATGGATAATGTGTTCACCCGCAAGAAGTTCCCAACAAACACCACTCTCTCGATATTCTAAATAAAAACACATTTATCAAGCACACCCTCTAAACAAAGTTCCTTTAACAATGAAAGAACATGGTCCACAGCATGTGCTGAATGGACCCTAGCCACTCATAGCCCTGTACAATGCTGCTTGATCCAGATTCCACAAGGCAGCACCGTAAAGAGGCTGAGAGACAAGGGCAAGCACAAATTGGACTAAAAACACAAAGCAGAAAAATGTCTAAATGTATTAGCATGTACCAGTGTGTAGGTCATACCTCATTTAGTGCACACATGCGAGTGATTGAACCTATGTTGTTTGTGATGGTGACAAGTGTGGCTCGAGCCAAATCCTCTTTTGAGACGGAATCTCGCTTTTCTTTACACATCATGCTCCCAAAACTAAAAGTACACAAATAAAAGTACATATTTACAACCAAGAATGTTTACCATTTACATAACATCATGACTGTAACACGAGAAATGTCATTTCATCAAGAGTTCAGTTTATAGAATTATAAAATTCCTAATTTGGAGTTATGGCTTTGTGCTTGTGACAAGCTGCACTTCATACATACCTAGAAGCAACAGTCCATCCTGGTAAGCCAAATCTCTCGTAGTCACCCCCATAAATATCTCTGACCAGTTTATCCACACGAGTGCTTTCCCCCCTTGAAGCCATTTCCAGCGCCTCTTCAAAGGTGGAGCAGCCAGTGAGCAAGCAACAGAGCCCAAGGAAAGTACCACCACCCAAACTATGAAAAGAGAAACAAATTAGCAAACTGATTCGACTCCAGTGTCTCTCAGATCTTACAAACTAATTCTACTGATCACATCAACTGACTATACTGTGCAATACTTAGAAATTAAACAATTATTAAGGTCTTAGAGACTTGATGAATTGCACCTCCTTTTTAAGCCCTGACTGACCTGGTACCAGTGACGCGTTTGTAGTTGTCTTTGGAGTAGACGGCCAGTATACTGACCCCGGAGCCGATGTTGACCAGGAGCAGAGGGTAAGGGTTCTCCAAATTGTAGGCTTTCTGTTCACAGTGCTCTGTGTCCGTGGGGTTCTCATAGTAGTAACACTCAGAAGGCCCACTTGAGACCACTGAGTCAATGTAAAGGACACCCTTAATCAGACAGTCCAACTCGTCCAGCTTCAGAAGCTGCAGGTTTGCCATCTTTGAAAGAGGAAACAGGGCAAGTGCCCATTTAATAATAATAATAAACCATGCACTGAGAGGCTCCAGTTGAAATTACGGATTCTCTGAGGTGACTGGCGTAGTACTATTTTCTGAAGAACACAGCCCCAAAGAAAATAGTACTATGCCAAAGAGAAGGCATAATTTCAACCTGAGCCTCTCAGTGCATGGTATATTGGATTTATATCGCTCATCAAAATATTCCAAACTAAGAGTGTTAACTACAAAGAATTAGAAATAAACCTGAAAAAAAAAGTCTAACTCTAACCGTTAGGCATGATTATGAGACGCAAATGTACACAAATGCTTGCGGTGCCAGAGCTGTGGCTCAAGCCGGCCATAAAGCCGGAAATTGTGACGTCAATTCATGGTATAGCCATTCTTTTAAAATTTATGTCAAGATATATAGTGTTTAATCAACGATGGAACCATTTTATGGTCGCGTGAGCCATTCTTGGCCAATCCCTGCATGGGAATCTTCTGATGAGGGATATAAAACATACTATACTGGAACACAAATCTCAACACTATGATCCGCGTTTGTAGGCATTTGTATTAAACAAATCAGGTAGGTACACACTGTGCGGAAATCAGCCTCAAACTTGTACGCTCCACCACCAGTGGCACAGAGAGTAGTGTGCAGGCTGGAGAAATGCTTGTCTCTGCCCATCTGTAAGAAAGCTGGAAGCTCTTGTGTGGGAAAGCGAATGAAGTGGAGGCTACCCCTGCGCCCCCACAGAGTCAGGTCCGGCAGCTCCAGATGCACGTCACGAATGCCCGTTTTGCCATAGGCTGTGTGTGAAGTGAGGTAATGGCGGATACTTTTCAGACTTTCCACCTCCTCCTGCTCTTCTTCTGCTGTGATGTCTTTGGGCTCAAAGTAAACCAGTTTTACCAGAGTACCACCTATATCCATGCCAAACCATGGGAAAGCTGTGGGAACAACAAAAAGAATTTACACAAATGCGTATGCTGGACAAAAACATTTTCAATGCGTCAGCTATGTACCTGATAGGTTTAGGGATAACACAGTAAAGCAAAAAAAATATTTTGATAGTGATAGGTAATTTACAATTAAAAAAAAAATCTTGCTTGTTAAGTTACCTTTAACTATCAGCAGTAATACAGCGTTAAACGTTGTTATTAGGGTACGTTGTGGGCGTGGCCCCACGGTGTATACGCCACATTTTTGAAAAATACTATTTATATTTAATAATATGGCTTTTATTAGGTTTACACAAAATAAATGACTGTTTCCTCAACCGGTCGCCATTATATAATAAGCCAGTTCCTGTAGCTTTGTGTTTATTGTGAGAATTAAGCTGTGCAGCTAGCTTGCTAGCATTAGCGCTAAACAGGGAACACATACGTGGCCTGTTTTTCTTCAGCGAGTCAAGCCTCTGTCTCCCCGAGCTCGAGTTCGACACTCGCCGCTCCGGGTGAGCGCTTCCCCCGGCACAACTGCGTTCCAGGTCCGCTGTAGCACCAAAGCTAGAAGGCACTTCAGCTCTGGAGCGGAGCGGCTGTATCTCCATCATGTCCTCATCTTTGACCTCACTGTCACCGTCGTAACCATTCATCTCCATGACAGAATTGCGCCTGCCTTTTTGAAAGCCTTTAAAATTTCAAACAGAGCATTAAAATCGGACATATTCCTCAAACACTAAGCATTGTACATTTTTATTCCCGCACTGCAGCGTCTCCAGCTGAACTCATCTCTGTGTGTTTACAACACAAGCATTAGTCATATGATTGGTCACAGGAAGGCTGCGTCACTGCGCCGAACGAACGCAGCGTTCTTCCCCTTCGGGTTCGAAAAAAAACATCACTTTTTCCCTTGAAAAATGAAGGAAAGGAATTATTCTTTACTTTCTTTCACTTCGCTTGTATTTTTCTTAGTTACCAACTCATCAAAAAGTGGACTTAATACAGGTTCATACCAACCAAACTGGCACAATTCAAATATTTGAACATATACAAGTTAAGCTCCACTCCAGTCTCTAATAAAGGTTGGTAGAAAGACTTGATTTTTGGGCAGCCTGTGCACCATTAAGCCAAAATAAACCTCTAGTTTGAGGATAATTCAAAAGAGGGCATTAGGACTCCCTTTACTACCTGATTTACAGTTGAACGGAGTCAAAAAGAATCTTGGAACCAGCAGTGAAGGAATCCGATTTTCCCGTCGATTTATGAACCGAACACAGAACGACACCGCGATTTTCTAATCAACCGTTCGCCACAGGGACTCGACTCTGACAGGTGTGGTATGGATCCGCCACCATGCTGGAGGGGCTCGAAATCCAAAACGCCGCCTCGTGTGAACAGTAACTGTGATGCATCTGCGACTTTCTCGAAATATTAGGATTCTCTAAAGTCCTCTGTTAAGTCAAGATTCAGAGAAAGTTTATATTTGTGGCTTTGACCCGGATATGTTATACAGAGGATTTAGCCCCATTGAATACCCTGATATTGTGAACCATCTCGTTCTTTAAATAAATCAAAAGCATAAATAAACTGAAGTTGCTGGGATGGCATTGCTAATATCTCACCTGGGACAGTTGACCCACATCGCTCTCCTTGTGTAGCCAAACTCAGTAAGGTTTGCGCTGCTTCTAATCGGGCTCTCTTGGCAGATCTTTCATTTCTTATCCTGCTGTGCATCGCACAGCGTTCTCTGAACAGTTTTTTATCTGATTCATCGCCATTTTTAATTATTTCGGGAATTCTGAAAAATCGTTTCTTATTGTCATGAGGAACACTATAATCACAAGTATATCCCGCACACCAAGTGGGCATTGTTTTTCTTCAACGGCAGTGAAATCAAAAGAAAACCACGAAGCGTTGCAGCAGCTCACACAGCTTCACTAGTTACTGTTATCATCCAATATGCCGGACTTCCGGTTTGGGAAATGAGCCTGACGTCACACGCATACTTAAGACGCACTGTGATTGGTCAAAAGTTTGGCAGCCATACGGTATGTGAGCCATTCTACCGAATCGGTGCCATTTCCGTCCCTAGAAAATGATATGTATAAATGCACTTTAAAATACATTTCCTTATTACGCAGAATGTCCTGCACATTGATCTGATTTCAAATTTAAGATATATAATTGTA
>JAOANJ010000026.1:30141377-30152073 GCA_026413345.1 Ariopsis seemanni | reverse complement strand
ATGCTTTACATACAAGTTTCAGACAAAGGACATACAAATTTTATAAGATTTATCTACATCTTTTCCATATGGGACCTAATACTAAAACATAACTTTACACACATTTTTTAAACACCTGAAACCAATTAAATTAAACACTGACCATGCACTCCATTTTGACATTTTACTGAATCAACTGATTTTTAACATATTTTTCATTAACAACCAAAATTTAATTTTGAGGTATGAGGTAACAAAAACTCTCCTCACATCAAATCTCTTGCAGCCAGTAATAAGGTAAATTATGTCTGCCTTTATAGATTAAAAATGAAAATAGTAAAATGTTAAACAGCATTTAATGCTGTTTGTGTGACAACTAACTCCATTCTTTCCTACTGATCTTTGCTGCGTTTGAAACCATATTTGAAAATCCGTACCAGTTTCACACTTGGTGAAAAATAACCTCGCATTGCTACCTCACCCCCTCAAGTTTCGGGCATAAACAATATATTCAAGGCCTGATATTTGCTGTTCTCTGACTAGCTAGGGCCAGATGGATGTGCATGTTTGAGTTAATTTGATGAGCACAGTGCATTTTAACAAATAACCCTTGCTCCTACTATGCAGTCAACTAACCTACATCACTGTTTTTGTGAGAAGCACTGGCAAAAAAAAAAAGTTTACAAGAATGAAAGTTTCAGGCCGCATTAAAAACCTTTTAAAGTGTGTCTCTATAAATTGTTATATCTCATTGGCCTATATTTTACATTGTAAATGTTGAAAAAAATCCAAATGATGAAATTTGCATGCTTAATGATGGGCTCCAAATAAATATTTAATTATTCGGTGTGCATGATCGGTGTCAGTGCTAAAATGTTAAAAGATCTTCTGAATGCATAGGCTGCAGATGTGCTGTAATTAGCTCTATCCTAAACGAAAGACTGCGAACAGGTGAATATTGCCGTCTGTTTTCTGAGACATAGTACAGTAAAATATGGTGTGAAAAGCAGAACTTTGCCACACACACACTTGCGAAAACTTTAATTGCTTTCACTGCTTATGAACTAGGAGACAGTTGGTGTTTGTAATGATGCAGTTGCACCTGGTGGCGAAAACAACTGGTTAGTCTTGCTGCTGAGACCTGCATGCACCAGCTGCCTCTTCGAACCTTACAGACTGACGCTGGGGCTTTAGAAATCTGTAATATGATCTAATATAAATATCTAAAATTCATTAAAACTAATTAATAATGAATTGGAGAAAGGCATACTTTTAAAAAATCCTTTTGAAACAGCTGTTTCAGAGGGTCATTATATTCATCTGTCGTTATGTTCAAAGTAAAATGAAACAATCTTCACTTTATGTCTGTAGTAGGAGGTAATGCAACGCTGCAGGATTGTTTATTGTTTTTTCTGCATGTCCCAGGGGTCCTTTTATGGGAGGTTAAGACATTTCCTGGATGTGATTGACCCTCGCATGCTCTTTGTATCAGAGGTATGTGAGAAATGCGTTTGCATTCTGGGTATAAAAAGAAAAAGTGGGTGTGCCAGAATAGAGCAAATTTGAAAAGTGAATGGGGGATAAAATAGACCAATTAAATGACTCAATGACCATGTAGGGGTGTGAGTTATCAACAGACAGTTTGTTTAGAGTTAAATCGGGTAATACAAGATCATGGTTTGCTCCATGTCTCAAATACAAATGATGATGAAAATTTGGTTATGTAGATATGAAGCAAATGATTGTTTTGACAAAATGACTTGATGGAATGTGTTTGGGGTGGTTAGTAGTAAGTGGCTATTGGTTAGATTCTTTGCATTTGAGTTATCTGATTTCTGTTTGGTTGAAAAATATGACCATGTGAAACATTTACTACAAAGAATTTCTTTGGATTTGAATAGGTATATATTTTCCATCTTAGAGTCGTCTGAATGAAAGTGTGAAACTCTTAGAACAATTTAAAGATGGCAATCTTCCTGCAAGTGTGACAAACGCACAGGTATGGCTGTTATGCATCATATACATTCAGTACACACACACAGGTCATAGGGCACTGTGAGGAGGTGTGTGGTCAGTTTGTGGTTGTTTCTGTTTCGTTTTTTTTTAAACAAGGTTCCATGTACCTGAATGCAACCTCGCCTATCCATCCCATTCACATACTTTTGCATTTTTATTGAGTCACTGGTTTTTTAAAGGTCACAAATTAAGTATAATTCCTTTTTACTTGTTTTCCAGCTTTGGGAGGCTCAGAAGGTAAAACAGGTGAGTCCAAACATCTTTAGTGATTCCTGAAATAAGAGCCTAAATCTTAGGCTCCTGTGCATTCAGCTATGTATAAATACTCACTGATAGACACTCCTTTAGACTTAAGAATAATAATAAAGTGATTGCAAGTTGTTTGCCTTCTTTTACCTCACTTCTCTTTCTCACTCCCTTGGTGCTTTCTGTGTGGCCATTAAACACACAGGCCATCTTCCATCCAGACACTGGAGAGAAGATCCCCATGCCCTTTCGCATGTCAGGTGAGGGTGTCAGCATGCCTCCAACATGTGTGGGTGTGTGTCGGTTGGCTGTTTGCTCCTTGTTACCGGCACAGGAGCCCTGGCAGAATGGCAGGTGAAATGTGTGGTCTGAGCGATTGGGAAAGGTCACACTCAGCTGGATTCTGATTAAAGCCTTCGGCTCCTGCTGCCTGGAACTGCTGTTGGGCCTCTCAGAAATAGGAGTGTTTTAGCCTGGTGTTAACACAGCTATTTAAAGACAGAGAGACAGAAGAAGACCTGTTTGCTAGAAAAGGCTGATGGCTACTTCAGGAATGAATGCTAGAATCTTTTTAGACTATAATCACAGTGGTATTGCCATGTGAAAGGTCAGTGCTAATAATATGTGGAAGTCTGTCTATAGGATATTTGGGCCCTTTTTTTTCCCCTTTCCAGAGATTTATATTTAAAATCTTTAACTTTGCTTTCATGTATTCACCATTTTCCCTGTCATCTTTTTTTTCGTTTTCTTAGGTTATATCCCCTTTGGTACACCAGTGGTAAGTTGTTTATTATCCAAAATGAAGACCATTAGGGCAGGCATACTGTAAATCGAGTTTCTTTTAGTTTGTTTGAAAAAGACTTTAAAGCCAAAGTATATTTTGTCACATGGAACATTTATAAAGCTGGAATGTACTTTTAAAAAAAAAAAACCCTCTTGTTTCTCATAATGGCTGATAGGTTGTGGGTCTCCTACTTCCCAATCAGACCCTGGCCTCGACTATTTTCTGGCAGGTACATCTATTTTCTTGCCACAGTTAAGTGTTCATGCTAGTTAGTTTATAGATTATTTACTCTTGTTGTTGTTTTTTCCTCTGACTGGGTCTCTCAGTGGCTGAACCAAAGCCATAATGCTTGTGTGAACTACTGCAATCGCAACGCATCTAAGGTACAGTATAAGCAGCGCATTCTCCTCCAGGGTGCAGTAGAGATGTACAAGTGGTGTTGCAGTTAGTCCTCCTTGAAGAGTATTTCTGTTGGGCTCAATAATTTGATTAGGCTTCATTTATTGGAGTCTCACAGTGGTTTTCCTGGAGCTCTAAAGCTGCATAACACACTGTAGATATAAAGAAATGAAAATTATTTGTATTAATTAGTTAAACTTCAATATTCCATCTATCTGTCCTTACTGTTATCAGTACTATTTCAAAACCATTAATTCTGTTTTGTAGTCTACAGGGATGTCAAAATTCTTCCAGGGATACGTGGGTGCAGTCAGCAGTGCAGTTACCATCGCAGTGAGTTTAACACATACATGCAACACAGGACACAAATGACTAGTTTAAGTGTGCCACACAGAGTGCTTAAAACATATTTGATCCTAGATGTCAAGTATAAATTTGTCAGTCACTGCTTCTGTACACCAGCTAAGAGCTCAGATCTTAGCACATGACTCAATATAACCACGCCCCCCTGTGTCCTCTAGAGCCAATTAGCTGCCCTGCTGGGCGGCGGTTTGATGCCCTGGGGCATGACAGCCATAACCACGGTGACGGCAACTACAAATGGCCCCATGCCTGTGGGAAGTGAAGGGAGGGGTCACTAATTAAAACCCAAGTCCTGACGAGGCCCCCTGCTGGGCGGGGGGAGATGGAGGAGAAAAGGGGAGGGCTGGTAGATGGCAGTTAGACGGGGCCTGTAACAGGAGCTGCTGGAAATGACCAGAGACTCCAAAAGACAGGCAAGAAGCAACTTCACACAGCCTGTCATGACCTGTCACCAAGCCTCATGGGTCCTGAGGGGACCTGTTGTCCTTGTGCACAGGAAAACAAATTTATTAATTAAGTGTGAGAGTTTTCAGCCAAAGAGTTCAACTTAAGGACATTTTGCTATGTTTACGATTTGATTACAAGTCTAATAGGAACTGATCTCAACATGCTTCTACAACCCAGCATAATGATATTTTGTGATTTATAAATCATTCATGCAGTGCATTTGTGTAATACTTATTTAGCTGTGTACTGATAAGGTCCAGTGACCGAGTCGAGTATCACTGTTAGTGATTTCTCTCTTTTTATTTCAGATAATAATGATGCATCATCAGACCTGTTATGAATGTGGTCTTCTAGGAGCTCAAAAAATGTATTGAGCAATACAGGTGTATGTAAAGCTGCCTGCCCAGAGACAATAAGCAGCTTACTGAAGAGCTTGCTGCAGTTGTTAATGTTTGGACTGGGGTTAAGTTTATAATAAAGGTTGAATTTTGGGTTGGTATAATTATGATTAGTTTGGAAATGAATTTTTGTTGTTATAGCTTAGTTTCTACCCACTGGATCATACTTAGTTTAAATAGTGTTATGTATTTACTTGGTTTAAATACATCTTTTCAGGAGTGTTTGTACATACATGTGTGCGCTGTATAGGTGGGACTGAATGTTCTGATTCGAAAAGCTGAGCATTTCAGCCCAGCCACACGACTTCTGGTCCAAAGGTTCATCCCTTTTCCTGCTGTTGGTATGTATATATAATGTGTGTGTAAGATGTTTTAGGGTTGTGTTTTAATATACAGTATTTCTTGGCAGAGATTGCCAAACTGAATTTCACTGTGAATCACAATGACAATAAAAATCCTTGAGATAGCCCCCTCCCTGTCTTGCAGGCCTTATGAATACCTAATGATTAGAAACAAGATGTAATCAGTAGAGCTAAATATGAATTCATTAAGATCATGTACGCATTTATGTCATGTCATCTGTCTGAATGCTCATTGCCCTGTGTTTTGTAATTGTAATGCCACTTGCGTGTGCTATCTTTTAACCACCAATACATTAAGTGGTTGTTTATTTTTGTTTATTTGTATGTTCTATTTTGACTGGTGTCAGAGGGGAATCGTTGGAACGCTATTTCACTGTTCTATTAGCGTTCTGCGGCTCTAACAAGGCCAGAGGGGCTTGGAGAGACAGTCCCAGGATGCCTTGGGGATACTTGGCTGTAATTAAATTGTTTTTGTCCCCTCACCCCTCCCCTTTAATTAAATCATCCAGTCCCCCCTTACCTTTTGGCTTGGGTAACAGAGCCTTGTTAGCTCTTGGTTGCTGCTCTTTAATTGGTTAATTAGGCCTAAAGTGCTCTCTGTGTCAGCACAGGGATGCATGTCTCCACGCCGCCATGTCATTGTTGTTGTTTTTCCCTAGTGTTTATTTCTCAAGGGTTATTAAATTTAGCTAATTGGACACAATAGAGATGATTGGTTTGAAATAATGCCTTCATTTTATTTTTTGTCCTTGATGTTGATGTTTTGACCTTTATTGTAGTAGTGTAGCTCAGGTCTGGAATTCCGTTAATGTCTGAAGACACACTTCAGGCGAGCATGAGCTTATTGCGTCAGTTTAATTTTATCAGCACTGCGTATGATTTCTTGTCATGCTGACACATAGAAAACATAGAGCTCATTTACTGTTCATGTTCGGTTTGAAGTGTTTGTTTTTATGCTTGTACATTTGCACGTTTGTGTGTGCATATGCCTGTATCTGAGCCTGTGTGTGTGCGCCCATGTGTATGGTTAATTGATCTGGTCTAAACCCCTCAGAGGTGAATAGCTATTTACTCAGCCAATTAACTCAGCCCCATAACACTGCAGCTCCGAACACTGATAACTCACAACACAAGGCCTGCAAATTAAAAATGCTTCAGGCTTTCACACACATACATACACACGGAGTAAATCACTGTCTTGTTTTAATGTTCTTCTGATTTGTGTAATGTGTGGAGCTATTTTAATGTTTTAATCTTATTACTTTAATTAAATCACCAAACACATCTTTTAACTTTTTATATAAGTGTACTTTATCTGTCTTGTTTAGTACAACACTGTTCTTGACAAAGATCTCTTAGTCATATTTTGAATCATTTTATCTGCTCCCTTCAGTATTATAAATAGAAGCATATGCAAGTCTTCCCAATTAAACAGATCTCTACATCCACGAGCTGTTCAGAGAGCACTTTTTTTTTAATTTTTTTTATTTACAGTTCCTGTTCTAACCATGTTTTCTGTCCTTTCTGTTTCTCCTAGCTAGTGCCAATGTGTGTAATGTGTTGCTGATGCGCCATAGTGAGCTGTCTGAAGGCATCAGTGTGTTGGATGAGCACGGTAACATAGTGGCCACCTCTAAGCTGGCAGCCAGGCGTGTGAGTGGACACTGAGTTTCTCATATAAATACGTTATAAATACAATACATACAGCTACAAATAAATTCAGTCAGGAAATGCTTTTTACTTTTGTAAAAGGCTTGGTGTGTAATCGGAGGTTCTCAGACTTCTTGAAGTTAGAAGCTATTTTTAGGGAAAATATTTATGAATCCTTTTCGGCTCACGGCACAGATTAATTGATGGCTATTTGTTTTTTCGTCCATTCACAAATCTGAAAATGGTTCCATTGCGTTTATGCAGGTTTTAAACATTTTGCATTAAAACAGTATTTTTCCTAGCTTTATCAAAATTAGTCAGATTCAAGTTGACATTTTATATTTTTGTTCATAAGTTATACGCACATGTGTGAGTTCTCCACAAATGTTCTCCCTATCTAGTGCAGATATATTTATCGATATAAATGTTACCAGACCAGATATTGTCATTATCGATGAGCGTAAGATGAATGTGTTGATCCTGGAAGTCAGCTGTTGTTTCGATTCATATTTAGAAGAAATGTATTTAATGAAGCTTATGAAATACCAACCCCTTGTACAGCAGTTTTCTGATTTTGGGTACAAATGTCAACTTCTTGTACTGATATTTGGTAGTCTGGGTTATGTGCATAGGCTGGTCACTAGGGGTTTCAGGATAGTTGGATTTTCAAAGGCGAGAGCAAAACAGTTGGTTAAATATTGTTCAGTCTCATCCAATATTGGAAGTCGTCATATTTGGATGAGAAGATGCTGTGTTTTTCTATAAGATTTGAAATGCTGCTGTTAAAGTGTAACTGATGAGATCACATATCAAGAATATGTCTGAGCAGATAATGCATCTGTTACATTTGTGCCCTTATATATATTTATTGTAAATTGTGGACTCAAAGTATACTGTGTGTGTGTGTGGATATTACACAGTTACGTGAAGAGATGAAGCTTATCTTCAAGTGGTGAACATATTCACGAGTAAGTGAATGAGTGAAAATACCTTCAACACGAGATCAACTTCATATCTTTGCGTCACGGTGTAATGTTCTTTATATTTATATAGACACATCCACAAACCGGTTCACCATTTTGATAACGTGTCCAGTCAGTGGGAAAAACACTGGGAGTGACATCAGAGTGAAATAGTGGAAAATATCACTCAGAGCCGTGATGTGTTTCTTATGAAAAATGCACGTTTTTCAACACGAGAAGATAAACTTCATATCTTCAAGCCAAAGTGTGTCTCTTTTTATTATATCGACACATTTACAAACAAAACCTACCCAAATTCATCAAAACAATTCATTGATTTCCTCACAAATGACAGAGATTTATGCCTCAGTTTTGGTTCTCCATGTCCCGGAGATATATACATATGTGTGTGTGTGTGTGTGTGAGAGAGAGAGATTAAAAAAAAAACTTTGATTCTGAGGTCTCAGATTTCCCATTTAAGTATTTCTTTCTTGATTATGTGCTTGAGTGATGAGTGGATAAGTTTGTGTGCAGGCTGTGTTGGAGACAGCGGTGACCCGTGTCGTCCTGCCCATGCCTATCCTGGTGCTGCCACCCATGCTGATGGCTATGCTGGAGAGGTCAGCACTTTTTTTTTTTTTTAAATTATGTTCTGTTTACAGTTCTGAATTGGAATACTTGATAACTTGTGCAACTATTTGTCATACAGAGTTACCCTCAGTGGTGTTCATGCTTCCTGTAGTCCTCGTATGTAGTAGATAACTGATGTTTTACTGTGCATATTCATGCAGGCTTATCATAGCTTTAAGCGTTTTTACTGTAAAAGTATCTTAAGTCAAGAATACCTTGAATATAGGTAAATTCAGTTAAGCTTTCTCTATTATATTTTTAAGCAAAGAAAATATCAAACTTATTTCTAGAGAAAAGTGTTAAAATTAGTAAATTTAACTAGAAATAGGCTAATTATTAACACAACTATCTCATAATGAGAAATATTAAATACAAGTTTCTTTATTCAAGAGAGCTTCACTCATGTTGTGTTTGTGTCTGTCTTCCTATACCAGTGTGTGCCTAAGTAAGTCTTTTTCTTGCATAGGACAGGAGCTTTGGGAGAGTTTGATAGGGCTGACGTATTCTGTTTCACCTACTCAGTTTTCATAACTTACCGTGTGTGTGTGTGTGTGAGAGAGCGAGCAAACGGTGAGTTGTTCTGTGCAATGCTGCCAGTTAGCTCACCCTCACTGGCTTTCAATAGAGCGAGAACATGAGAGGAGAAGGGTCAGTGTAATGTGGGATTTTGAAAGAGAAGTGTGTTTGATGGATTAGTGTGCTGAGAGAAGTGTGTGTGTTACACATGTGTGATGGTCGAACCTTTAACATCGATTTCTACCTGCAGGTCTCTTGCTGTCTGCCACTTCCATTCAGTGTGTTCATGCGCTCCTCTCCTCCTTTTCTCTCAGCCTTTCTCAGACCAAATTAAGAGTGACTGATGGACATGATGATAAAAGATCTTTAACATACTTCTTTCATTATGATGTTGCTTGCTCCCTCCTCCCTTCTCTCCCTCCTGTTATACACACACATATATACTTTGCGCACATGCGGAGTGCTTGGTCGTGTCTGTTGGCCAATTAAAGCTCATCACGCGTATGTGTTGATGAAGTCGTCATTAAGCAGCCGTTGCCTTCATTAAACTAGGGCTGCTATGGAGGGACTCCTGCCGAGCATGCTATCCCACAAGCCCCCATGCCGCACTGCGACCAAGAGTGAGGGCTGGGGGAGGTGTCAGCACAGAGTGATCTCACACCATACAGAGGAAGTGTCAGAGAAAGAGGGATTTTAATGATGATTACAGGAATGCCCATGATGCTGAGAGTTTATTTTGTTGTGGAATTGTTTGTTAGACTCCCCTTACTGAAGACACACCCTCGCCTTGTGCTGCCTGTACACAGCTTGGTGTGTCTCTGTGCATTCGGCCTGGCTCTGCCCCTTGCCATCAGTCTGTTCCCCCAGAATAGTCAGGTAAGAACACCAAACACCCTGCACTATGTACAAATCACAATACAACATGCCTAATACAGCACAACATGCATAATACAACAAATCTCAACAAAACAGTACCACATTACACCTCGGCACTTAATTCAACACGCAAAACAAAAACGCAGCAGCTCTACAGGACACTACATGACACAACACAAAACAGCTCTTCTGTCCTGTCTCTCTCTCCCTCTGTCTTTGTCTCTTGTGAAGAGGGTTATGATTTTAAAATGGTCTGTAATAAGCTGTTCATCCATATGGTTACTGAACTGCAGACATATGTGCTGCCAACTTCTTCCATTCCTCTCTCTCTTCTCCCCTCCTCCTCTCCTATCACTTTCTCGCTCCCTCTTTACACGTTTCAGAGGGTTCCAGACGAGTGCGTTCCCAAAAATCCGCCACTCCTGTACCCCCACCTTTTCACACCCCATGGCACGTCTGTTTCAGATTCTGCCTCACAAACTCGCACACTCCTTGCCATCTGTTTCTGAGCAAAATATTGCACGTTTTAGCTTTGCCTTGGACATTTACCAACTCATCTCTTTATTTTTGCATTTATTTATTTAATTTTTTTTAAGCGTCAGTTTTGCCTGCGAAAAATGCCTGTGAAAAATGCTTGAGGCGCTCATGGAAAAGATGCAGTTCTCTTAATTCATGTTTGAATAAACATTTTAAACATCTTAATGAGTGGATGTTTACGGTTAATGAATGTAATTTTAGCTAAGAGATCAGCTCCTTAACATGGATATATAAAAAGAGGTACACTTAACTCTTAATATTGTAGTACTTGAGGTAATTTAAGATGTGTGAGAGGCTTTGAGTTGAACAGGCTAATGATGACCCTGGCTATGTGTACATATTAAGTCTTATCGAAAAGGAATTAGGATTAACTGATGATTATGCTTGAGTCAGAGATTAGTTCAGATTTTTAGATATGTTGTGACTGTCGAGTCATTAAATAAAGTGTACTGTTTTTGTCTGTCTGTCGAATTTTTCTCTATCTCATTCTCTCAGATTCATGTATCTCAGCTTGAGCCAGAGATCTCTGCA
>JAOANJ010000026.1:29236460-29251878 GCA_026413345.1 Ariopsis seemanni | reverse complement strand
GCTGGGATAGGCTCCAGCTTGCCTGCGACCCTGTAGAACAGGATAAAGCGGCTAGAGATAATGAGATGAGATGATTTGAGGCATCTATTAGCCAACTAGCTAACACTAGCTAGCTCGCTCAAAATGAACAAGTTTAGTTCCAGCGTGTATCCTAAAACACGCTGTTCAAAGTTCAAAGACATGCAGTTAGGTTAACATAGGATGGCCTTGGGCTGAAGTGCCCAAGAGTGGCGTCGTGTACATATGCAGCGGCTTTGCTCTCCTGTGATGAACTAAATTTCGTTGTACATTTGTGCAGTGACAATAAAAGGCATTCTATTCTATTCTATTCTATTCTATTCTATTCCAGATACTCAAATGTATGTGCACAAGCACTGAAGAAGTGAGGTTTTCATCATATGTTGCCTTTAAAGCCTAAACCTCCAGGGATTTTAATAATGAATTCCAAACCAATGGATACAGATAATCTGTATGTAAATAAAAGTAGTGCAATGAACATGAAGATTGTCTTTATGACTACAGCAGTACAAAGTGCAAGACTTGAATAACACTTGATATTTGTCATGCAGAAATTATTGCTGACTGATTGATTTCCACATATTAAAAAAAAAAATCCTCACCAGTTCTGAGGTGACTGGAGGACATCTTTACTCCACCTGTCTCTAATATCTGCAATGAAAACATATCTGTTACCACATTTGATCATCATGGCTCATATGAAAGCATATGAGCTCAGGAGAGTGGAGCAGGATAACAGGACTGAAAAAAAAAAATAGTGTTATCAATTTACTGTCCAGTGCATCATAGTAACAGAAGACAATATAAAGTGGCAACTCTGCTGTAAGACCATACAAGGACCCAGCTTAACCAAAGAGAGAGAGCGCGAGATGTAACAGTATTGCTCATTACTGCTGATGGGCAGATATTTAATCATGCCTAGTGTCCATATTTTTCTATATAACAGTTGGAGTTCATCTATCACTGCTTCATGACATACTGCCTGAATAAGTATTGCAAGACACAAATGTCTGTCTCATAACAGGTTACGGTCAAACATATACAGTGTACTGTAGCTAAATAGCTAGTTAAGACCAAAACATGAAGATTATTAAGATTCCAATAAACTGCCAAAACGAACTTTGACAAAATAACATACACAAATAATGATCATGGAATAATACAATATAATATCAGTTAACTCTGCCCATCAAAATCAGGGAATGTGGACAGTTTAGTCAATGATGATGGAGGAAGTACAGCTGGTGCAGGAACAAGGAAAATATGAAACATCAAACCAGTTCTCTGTATGTGTGCATGCTCGCGTGCGCATGTATAAAATTTATAGATATACAGTTTGGGCATTCAATGATGCTCTGACTTTATAGTCTATTTATTTTTCTATGTGACTCTCTTCGTGCAATAATTTATAATGTGTAGTACTTTATAAGGTGACTCTCTCTGTGCAATACTTTTATAATGTGCAATACCTCACCCCATAATGTGAAACGCAACACATGCACCTCAGGACTGTGCACCTTACACACAGCACATACACCTCAGGACTGTGCACCTTACCTTACCTTGCAATACTTCATAATGTGTAATATTTTATTTTATAATGTGACTCTCTTCGTGCAATAATTTATAATGTGCAATATTTTATAATGTGACTCTCTCTGTGCAATACTTTATAATGTGCAATGAGCAATACCTCACTCCATAATGTGTAACACAACACATACACCTCAGGACTGTGCACCTTACCCCCCCTTACACCCTCTCCCCCACCTCTCTCTACATGCTGTTTGCACTGTTATTAGAGATGCTTTAATCTCATTGTATATGTGTATAGGGACAAAGGCATTCTATTCTATTCAATTTCCACTGGTAGCAAAACAGCCCCAGAGCATGATGCTACCACCACCATGCTTAATAGTTGGTACAATGTTCCTCTGTGCTTCTGGTCATTGTGGCCAAACAACTCAATCTTTGTCTGATTTGACCATAAAACTGTCCTCCAGAAGGCGTTTTCTTTGTCCATGCGGTCAGCTGCAAACTTTAGTCAAGCTTGAAGGTGTCGATTTTGGAGCAACGGCTTCTTTCTTGGAAGGTACGCTCTCAGTCTATGGTGACGTAAACTGGCTTGACTGGAGACAGTGTTGCAGCAACTTCCAGTTTATGGTAGGCCTGTGTCTTGGTGGTTCCTGGCTTGTTCCTGACCATCTGAACCAATTTCCTTTCAGTTAAAGGTGACAATTTGTGTCTTCTTCCAGCAAAGTGGCTACAGCGCCCAATAACTTGTACTGTACTTGCATACAAATTGTATCATTTTGACCATGTTGACTTCAGAAAACCAAAAATAAATTGCAACTTGTGCAACAGATTCCTGTTTTGTTTTTTTTTCCTATTAATGATGTATATTGTACATGGAAAAAGAACAGTTCAAAGAAATCACTGAAAGCCCAATATTGCCATGGCATCTATGTCTGTAAGCTTCCGCAACTGCATATAATTGTGTACATTTCTAAAGTCAAGCTCTACATTATTAAAAGAAAACTAAAAATTGTACACAAATTACAGTTGACAATTATAAAATTATAGATTTAAAAAGATAAAAGCTGACTTGTCTTTGAAGAGGATATACAGGATTTCCGCTTGGTCTTGAAGATCCTCTGCATCTTTAAGCAGCTGAGCCAGAGCCATGTAATCTATAGCTCCATCAGAATCACGGGGCAGGTTTAAATTTGACGAAATGAATACCTCTCGACCCTGAAGTGGAACACAATTAGCTAGAGAAAAAGATCTCTCTTTCTTCCTGTATATGTGTATAAATGTGTGCGTGTATACTACCTGGCTTGGCTCTGGTCTCAAGGAGTCATTTAAATTAAGAGACTGTTTAGGAGCTCGGAAGAGCTTGGTGGGTAGATACATTTGCACATCTGAAAGAACAAAATAAAAAATTACAAGAATGAAACGCACAGGCAAACTGTAAAAGAAAGAATAAGCAATAGCAATGCTCACTATGCAGTTGGAGATCTTTGGCCTTGTTGACTAAAGACACCATCTCTCTTGTTTGATTGGCTGCAGCCTTGAAGCGGCAGAGCCCGCTGGCCTTGTTCTCTGCTCTCTTCCCCCTCTGAGGCACTGCTGTGGCCAAAAGCTGATCCAAATACTCTGCAAGATCATCTCCATCTAAAAGGAGAAAAGATACAAAAAGTGTCTGCTGTTTTTCCTGATGGACAACTGGATCAATATGCAGAAGAGATGTGAATAGTATGTTTATTTCAAGAATTATACAATACCCTAAAATATGATTGAATAATTTAACATGTTAAATGTATTTTAACTCTAATTGCTCCAATTTCAAATAAATCTTAGCATCTACTCATGCATGAATATACACTGAAACAAACTCGAAAATAACTTTTGCACAATAAAGACGGATGCATTCTCCATCTGGACAGTGCCACTTGTGCATTATTTGATGCAATAAACAAGCCAGCCACGACTCTATACAAGCATCAGAAGGATTAAGAGGAACATGTTATAAATTACCTCAACAGCAAGTCGACAAGTTTTGGAGTAGATAATTACTCTGTATTTATACGGTAAGCACTACCCTACACTTCACCTTGTCGTGCAATGAAGGTTGGGAAATTAAAACAAATTAAATATGTATTAGCGAGTAATAAAGGATGCGTTAAGATGCTAAAGGAAATATTCAGAATAATCCTTTTGTGAACACAAAGGATTTAAATTTAAAATAATATTAATAATAATAATAAACCACACAGACACACTCTTAAGGAAATAAGAAAGACCTGACTATTGTTAAGTGTTGAAGGAATTTACAGTGAACTGATTTTGCTGTTTCCTGTGGCTGTTCCTCCTTACCATCACTAATGTTGAGATTATGCATAGTGTCTTCATTATTGAAGCTGTATTCATCATCCTTATCCCAGCTCTGACTGCTGGAGTGTTGCTTAACCCTATCCAGAAAGCTCAGATGAGCAAAACAGGAGGTGGTCAAGAACTCTGACAACTTTCCTGTCTGTATCCTATAATAATAATAATAATAATGAAAAAGATTAAAAATCTGCATACAACATGATAAAGGAAAGGTTAATTACATGTCTCACAGCTTTCTTCTTACCGTGCTCCTCCGTAGTAGCCATCCTGAAGTTTCTTCAGAGTAGCCAGTACCACAGGGTCCAATTCTGTGTGGTTCTCAGCTGAAAGGAAAGTTTCAAAATTTCACATACCTAGTATCTTTTTGTTTGGTTAAAACCACCAGGAAACATGTCTCTCCTTGTGGTTGTGTCTCTAAAACCTTCAAGCTAGACGGATGGTCGGTTACATTTTCTTACTGCCCATCGTGAGTCAGAAGAAATGTGGCTTTTGGAAAAAATATTACAGATGTAATATAATGGAGAAAAAAAGATGATACATTTATTAAGTATTGATGAGAACTTTTGCTTATATAATACAAATGTCCTCAATAGAAAACCCAACTCTCATTGGTGGGGGGGTTGGGACGACCTCCCTTTCCTACAAAAATACATATGAGAACTGCATACATGTCTACTTAAGTATTAGAGTAGTTGTTGCTGTTCTTGTTTTCATCCTCATTTGTAGAAGAACAAGAGGAGGGAAAAAAAAAGGTTTGGTTGGGGAGACAACTCCTTTCAATGTAGCAATGCCTTAATTTCATCGAAAGGAGTCAGTTGAGGCAGTTCGGGCACCTTGTTAAGATGCCCCCGGATGCCTCCCAAGGGAGGTTTTCTGGGTATGCCCCACTGGGAGGAAACCCCAGGGCAGACCCAGGACACACTGGAGAGATTACATCTCTCGGCTGGCCTGGGAATGCCTCGGTATTCCCTTGGAAGAGCTGGAGGAGGTAGCCGGGGAGAGGGAAGTCTGGGCTGCTCTGCTTAGGCTGCTACCCCCGCGACCTGGATCTGGATAAGCGGTAGAAGATGGATGGATGGAATTTAAAAATCCAAGGTGTCACTGCAGGCACCTTGGAAAAACAGACATCTGTTCAAATCATGAATTCTATGTACAGGTCATTCATGATTGATGGAGACACAGACATTCCCACGAAGGAGTGTGAGATCATCTACGGCTGTATCTTGCACAAAGGAAGGCCAGTCAACATATTAACTGGCCACATCAAGGTGGAGCATGCCAATGCACAAGGTAAGTGCAGTCAGCTCTATTTCAAGCAGAAACAAGACATGCAACAAGTTAAAATAGAATATGAATAAAATTAAATGATTCATGATTGCAGGTGATTAGGGTAATGGTATTGAGTTCTAAACATGAAACCTCTGTTCAGGGCACTGAGCTGAGAATTTTTATTTTGAATTTGAGTTCAAACACTGTCAAGCACTTTTTAAGTTTAATTTTAAAGTAATTAAGTTTTTGCAAAGTTTGTGCTGTGTTTAAAATAATAAAAAAAAAATTATCTGCACTTTTCTGTTTACAGTCATTTACTTAACTATCAATGTGTATGGGAAATGAGAGAGGCAACCCTTAAAATGTATTACTGTGGCGCTAAAGGTGCTGTGAAAAATGTTGGTGCACTTAAATGAAAACATTAGGTGTACCAATGCAAGAGAGTTAGTCTGGAGCCCTGTGTGTGGAGTTTGCATGTTCTCCCCGCGCCTGTGTGGGTTTCCTCCGGGTGCTCCGGCTTCCCCTCCACAGTCCAAAAACATGCAGTTCGGTGAACTGGTGACTCTAAATTGACCGTAGGTGTGAATGTGAGTGAGAATGGTTGTTTGTCTCTGTGTGTGTCAGCCCTGTGATGATCTGGCGACTTGTCCAAGATGTACCCTGCCTCTCGTTCATAGTCAGCTGAGATAGGCTCCAGCTTGCCCATGACCCTGCACAGGATAAGCGGTTACAGATAATGGATGGATGGGACATTCATCAGAAACTGGAACAACCCTATGGTCCAGCAGCTTCAGCTAATGTTTGCATCAACCATCAGAGTCGGAAAGAATGTGAGCTCAGTGATTTTGACCGTGGCATGATTGTTGGTACCAAATGAGCTGGTTTGAAGTTTTCTATAACTGCTGATCTGTGATTTTCACGCACAGCAGTCTCTAGAGTTTACTCAAAATCATGCAGTAAAGAAAAAAACATCCTGTGAGCAGCAGTTCTGCAGACGGAAATGCCTTGAGAGAGGTCAACTGAGAATGGCAAGGCTGGTTTGAGCCGACAGAGAGGATTGCATTTCTGTCAAACGAGAACAGAAAGCGGAGGTTGCACTGGACACAGGCTCACCAAAACTGGACAGTTGAAGACTGATAAATCATAGCCTGGTGTGATGAATCTCAATTTCTGCTGACACACACAGATGGTTGGGTCACAATTTGGCACCAACAGCATGAATGGACCCAACCTGCCTCGTACCAACAGTCCAGGCTAGTGGAGATGGTGTAATGGTGTGAGGAATGTTTTCTTGGCACACTTTGGGCCTGTGAATACCAACGCATCATTGTTTGAATGCCACAGTCTGAGTATTGCTACTGATCATGTACATCCCTTCCTGGCCACAATTTACCATCTTCTAATGGTTATGTCCATGATAATGCATCATGTCAAAGCAAAAGTCATCTCAAACCAGTTTCATCAACATGACGAGTTCAGTTGTCTTCAGTGGCCTTCCAAGTCACAGGATCAGAATTTTTTTAGAACACCTTTGGGATGTGACAGAACAAGAGATTAGCAGTACATCAGTGCACCTGAAAAATCTGTAGGAATTGTATGAAACAAATCAGATCAACATGGACCAGAATCTCAAAGAAATGTTTCCAACTTCTTGTGGAATCCATGCTACAAAAAAATTAAGGTGGTTTTAAAAGCAAATGAAGGACCTACCCAGTATTAGTAGAGGATCCCAAATAAAGGGCTTCAGTCAGTGTGATGGTCAGGTGTCCACAAATGTTTGGCCTTATAGGATATAAACCAGTGAGAATGCATTCCTCACTAAAGTTAGTGCCATTTTGAAATTATTTTTCCAATTTTGTCATCTAATGAATGATCTGACGAAATCATTTGACTCTGTCTACATTTCAATTCAGGTTTCATTCATTCATTCATACATACATACATTCATACATACAGTATGAGGATACTCACAGTACCAGTATACTCTCAGTAATGAGTAAGTGTGTCCAAACTTTTGACTGGTACTGTAAATGAACACACTGTGGATAGTTATGCTTCAGGCAGGACAAAACTGCGCAGTACAGTCTTGGTCTAATGACTATACAGATTACTTCATAGAAGTATTGTATTGCAACATAAAATAAGCAGATTACACAACAGCTTAAAACAAATCAAATAAGTGCTCTCTGCAGAGCCATTTTCCCCTAGCCATTAGGCATTAAGCTCTGTCTAAAAATAAATAAATAAAAATGATCCTCTTTCTAACACATGAACATTGTCCTCCAGAATAGGAACAGCAGAAGCAAAGTGCTACATATCTCACCTTCAGTAAAAACATGCATGCACCAACCATGTGCATGGCTTTTATGAAAAATGCCTTTTATAGAAAATATTTCTGGCGGGGATGTCACAGCTCATGGGTAGCGGAACATATGGATGTAATGTAGAGGAGAGATGCGTCACCAGTGCTGTTGCACCATTAGAGCTTCTCGGACGTCTGCGTATGGTCCTGTGGAGATGAGCCAGTCTCTCTGACTGTGAGCATAAAGATCAAGAGAGAACGAGAGCTTGGGGAGTAGAGCATGATGTTTCAGTTCCCATCTAACTGCCTGTAGCAAAAGACCTGAGCACATGCAGCACCTCTTTACTACACAGAGTGCCGAAAGCAACGGAGAGACTCAAGAGAAAGGTGTTCCCCACTGCAGGCATGCTAAATCTGCCTGGAGGTTTTTTGGCACCCATCCTCACCAACTCTGAATTCTTAAATGAGAAAGGGGATTCCTTCTGAGGACCAGTAATAACACTCAAAAACACACATGCAGGTTGTTATGGCAGTAACAGGAGACTCTAATGGGGAACCGAGATCTCGAGAACGTTCCCTTCAACAGACCTTTTCAAACAAAAACAAATCCGAGTGTCAATTTTGCCATTATTTCAAAGAACAGAAAATACATATGTAAATATGATGTGGTGTTGATCCTATACTGCAACAACAGATAGGCAATATATAAAACTGCAACTTACACCATAGCTGCTTGGCTAGGACGATTACTGCTCGACATTCTTTGGTAGTTTGTAAAGCAGCCTGCTCGGGAGGTTTCAAATGTGGTTTACATCGTCTACTTACAAGTTTCACAAAGTACCACACACACCACACACACACACACACACACACACACACACACACACACAATACAAACCAGGCCCCGTTTCTCCCTGAACTGTAATAACTATGTAGGATTGGACTAAATGGACATTCCAGAAGATGGTAAAGCTTTTCTCAGCCACAGCCTAGACTTCGTAATAAGGTGAAATACGGGTGTAATAATCCCAGCTGTTTACATGACGGATTATATGCAAATTGGCTGGATCATCCTGATATTGCTTCAAAGTGGATCTCCACGCTCTTCCACTGTGCTCCATCAGTCTGACAGCAACACTGTCATTGGATGACCTTGAGCATGATCCACATGTACCTGAACGGCTCACTGACACAACACAGACATACGAGTGTCTCTTCCATGTCATAATCCCTGCTCGTCTTTCATGGCTATTCACTCTCTGAAAATGTTCATCAGAAAATGCAGCAGCATTTATAAATAAACAAACGGCTGCAGCTAGAAAACAAGTAATCTGATAATTACACTGCATAGTTCTCTCTCTCTTAGCAAAAGCAAGAATGCTTCATTAAGCTGTATAATATTCTCACAAGCAAAACAGACAGAGTACAGTGCAAGACTCAGTCCAGTCACTGCAGTCCTAATGTGTTTTAACACGACAGCCGTCTTTAATCAAACAGCACCAGGAAAACACAGGAACACAGAGCTTCAGTGCACCAGTGTGGACACTGTCGTCCTGCGTCTCAAGGGAATACACATCTCCCTTTCCCTTCACACTACATCATTTAATCTCTATCTTTCTGTCTCACTCTCGGCTCGTGCTGCTCTGGTTTCATCTGCACTCTGCTGGGGGATTCCTGCTAATTGCTTGCACATTCCCGTCTTCCTCTATTAAAGCCAGGTCACCATTCCCATTCCCCTTCCCATTCATGGTATTGCCATGAGACAGAACGACGGAAATGGAGAGATACACACACACACACACACACACACACTCACTCTTTGGAACAGTATGAGCTCTCGGATAGAATATCGGTATACGTTCTGAAACAGATTTGCAAATACTGTACAACAGGCACGAGGGAGGGAAACGGGGGAACTGTAAATCAATACATATGATCTAATTAAAGCTAATAAAGGGCTGGTGTCAACTTACATGATAAGACTGTGCGCGCGAGTTTGATTATGATCCTATGTACATATACACACACGTGCTTGTATATAAATGTACACAGTGTGTATATATGCAGAGTGTGTACTCAGTGTGAGGTTTCTCCTCACGCACGCACATGCGCAGCTTCACAATCAAAGGTCGGAATTTTGCAACACTGGCATCCTCCGACATCTTGAAGCAATCTCAACTTTGCTGGGGGTGGGGGTGTGTGTGTGTTATACGCCCAAGTGTGTATTTTTGTATGTATATCTGCATGTACGTGTGTGAAGGAAGTTTATGACATGCAGTATCAGGGATGGGGTAGAAAATGTTGGCCAAAAAAAAAAAAACCCTGACAAGCAGCACATTTGGGATGATTACTGCATGCTACAGTATATTTGTTCCATTACAAAGAGACAATGGCATGTTTATCTGCTTTATCTATTATGACAGCTAAGATGCTATTACAAACACTGTTCCTTCTCTATTTGAGTGCTTTAACATGGGGCGGGGGAAGAGCACATTAACACTTTTGTATAAAACAGTCATGGAACTACAATCAGAGCATTACAGTGAAGCATAAGAAATTAACAAATGCAGGGAAATGAAGCCTTGCGTGATCCAAACGTTTGTCATGACAGCTCCTCTACTCACGGACACTGAAGTTTTTCTATAAGGGCATGTCTTCATTGGCAATTTATAGCACACCATAAAAACAGTTTCCACTGAAGAGTGCCTGACTAATTCTCTCTGTAGTGTGTCAGTTACATTTTTGGACAAATATAGGGTCACAAATTGTGTTATAAAAATTACCTACTTGGTTGATTCCCAATTCACTAACACACACACACACACACACACACGAAGCTCCCCAGAAAGACGATAGCTATTTACACTGCACCATCTACGACTACAAACGACATTTATAAGTTTAATGAGAAAAATGGTAAATAAAAGAATCCAGAGACAGACCTTTCCAATGTGTGTGTAATGAGAGACGAACAGGCCATCACGTTGCTCATTAGAGAAAGGCAGTCATAAAGGCAGGGGACATTCCTCATTACATGAGCCTTCACGCATGCTAAAACATTAATCTTGTTAATCCTGTTCTCCACCACCATACTGCTGCTCCAAAACTCACTTCCATCATGCATCGGGCTGCCTGTTCTCTCACGTACAGTCAAGGACAAAATCAAATTTGATTTCTAATAGCTAGGCCTTCAAATCTACTCTGTGTGCACAATATGTGTGTGTGTGTGGGGCGAGGGTGTGTGTGAAAGGAGTGAAAAGGGATCATAAATGCAAAAGTAATTTTCGAGCAAAAACGAATGTACTGACAGGCCATCAAACGAATTAGTCAATTTTGCAGAAGGAAAAAACATGTAATTTGCCTCATCTGAAAACACACCATATGAGCAAATCAGCACTGGTTTTCAATCACAAGTTTACTCTGCTTATCATCATTAACACAGAATAAAATGGATGGAAACATTAGCCACGCTCTCCCTCACTGTTGAACCTGAGGACAAAATATGCAAAGTAGTGCGTGCGTGTCTGTGCGCACACGCGGAGATAGTTGTGTATATATTTTGAGAAAAAGTGAGTGTGTACATCATGTTCCCATTCTTATGATCTTGAAGACAGATGACTGTGTTGTGAAGAAAAGGTGAAAGTAGGATGCGTGTCTACTAAAACAGGAGTGCGTGCTAGTCTGTATGTGTGTGTGTGCTTTGCAGCATCACACCTCCAAAAAAGCTCTAGCGTCCCACAGCATCATCCTGCTCTACAGGTATTTCATGTGAACTGTATCACTCCTCTTTTGACACCTCACTCCACTGTTTGTGTGCACATTCATGCGAAATAGTGAGAACGTATGCGCATTTAGTTTTGTACATGCGGTTCGGTGAAACTGTCTGATATTGGTCTTTTTTTCGTTGTTTGTTCGACAAAGATTAACGACATAAAAAGCATTTACGGTACATTCCAGAAGACCAGCCTGTCTGCATTCCAGTGTAACGCTCCCCCCAAAAAACAGCACCACATCTTGGAGGGGGGAATAAAAAAAAAAAATACTCCGCAGACCTGCAGGATTCAGCCAGAAGAAAACTTAAAGCAACACATGCTCACACTTATAAAAACATGCATGCTTAAATACAGCTTGTCTGCACCACATTCTCTCCCCCCCACACACACACAATCTTGGGGTTTAGGGACCCCTTGGATGTACTGTCGTGACAGTGCAGAAACACGCGCGTGTGCATGTAGGCATGTGTTTGACTGCATGTGGGGTTCTTACCGGACGGCACAAAATGAAGAACTTTGTTTGGTTCCATGATTGCTTTCTCAACCCATCATTTTCCCATAGTCCAGTCACTAATGAGGGGAAGATCACCTATGCTCTGATCTCCTCCTCTCTCTCTCCTCCTTTCTCCCCCTCTACCTCTCTCTCCCTCTCTCGCTCCCTCTCAGACAAATTCAGTGAGTCAGCCTCACGTTGTCTCAACACAGCTGTGACTCTGGGTCCTAAAGCCTGCCCCCAGTTTCTATCTACCTGATGCCTGCAGTCATAAGTCATAACTACAGTATATTGTGATGGTACATATTGGTGTGTGAGTGTGGGGCTTGCCGTGAAGTCCAATTATGAGCATCAGTGTAATGTGTGTGAAATGAAGGGTTTGGGTAGCTGTCAATCAGCAACCACAGACAAGGGATTGTGAAGTGCTTGGCTTTTTAGAAAACATCTGGAGTGACCACACTGCAATATTTCTGTATGTTCATTTGAATTACATTAAACCGCTTGATAGTTAATGTATCAGATCCTATTTATCTGATTAGATTTTGGACATCAGTTCCACAGAGTGCATCCGCAGTTCAGCTATACTTGATATTCAGACAGGGCTAAGTTTTCTGGCAGGATATCAGGATTTTGAAGCCTCGATTTTTGAACACTTTAGAACATTGCAGTATTAACTCATGATCATCTGGCTGAAGTCTGAAAATTCATCTCTAACATTGCTGAATCATTAGTAATTGTTTTTGCCTTTACTCAACAGCAGGACAGGATGTGCAGAGTCCGGTTTTTAATTTCTACCCAAACTAAAGGCCGAATTATACTTCTGCATAGAATCTATGGCATAGGTATGGCGTCAACATTCACAGAGTGAAGACCCAAAAGACTAAATGGCCTAAAGATGTGTACAAAGATGTGAGGTCCATGAAGACAGTTTACCAGGTTGTAATGGAAGAAATCAGGTGTCCTGCACAGAGCCCTGACCTCAACCCCATTGAATATCTTTGTGATTGATTGGAATGCCAACATGCACCAGGCCTCCTCACCCAACATCAGTGGCTGACTTCACTAATGCTCTAGTGGTTGAATGGGTAAAATCCTCACAGCCACACTCCAAAATCTAGTGGAAAACCTTCCCAGAAGAGTGGAGCTTATTAAACAGCAAAGCTGGACACAATTTGGAACGGGATATTCAAAAAGCACAGAAGAGTATGACTGATCAGGTGTCCACAAACTTTTGGCCATGTGGACCATCAGTTTCATGACAGCAGTCACAGCTGTGGTTCTTGAATAATTATATTGCAGTTTTTACCTGCAACACACGAGCTGTAGCCTCTTTGCAAAGCAACACCAAACCAAAACCAAACCAAACTCTTCTAGAAACACTCACAGTCATGTGTAAAATGATCACCATGAATGAACACTAATCACACTCACTCACTTCCATGTGTATGCTTCTAAAAACACTTTTGCAGCCAATAGGTGTGCGCTGTAGAAAGATCATTTGATGTCAACAAAGGATGGGTAGAGTAGAGAACAATTCTACTGTTAAGGCCAATTTGTATTTCTGTGTTGAATCTACACTGTCGAGTATGGCGATGTACTCTACGCCGTATCCCACACTGTATCCTGAAGTGTACCTCTCCAGAAACGTAACTACACGTTGCAGTGATGCAGATCACAACAACTGTGATTGGTCGGTCTGCTTGGTAGCGTCGCGTTTCCGGTTGTTCTTTCTTCTCGGCAAAAATCGGAAATGTACCATCACAATATTGTGTTAATATACAAAGTGTGAGGACCCATAGCTGGAGATCATTATAACAGCCGGGTAATCCTGCGGATTTAAACACTATGGCCTTATTTTTGTGCCTCATTCCTGAGCACAGTGGGACTGCAGCTTCAAGCTGCTGTGTACAGAGGCGTTAAAACACTTCAGAAATGCTTTCTGTGAGAAATCACTTGGTTTAAATCACGAGATTTCTTTCCCCCATAAATTTGTTTCAAAACAATTTTGTCTGCGTTATTTTCTGTTTATTATTCCTACAGTGGAACATGGAGCTCACATTCTGCTTTTCTCCTGTGTAAAATGAGTAAATTCTGGTGTCTTTCATGGGACAGTGCCTCCTAGAGGAGACAAGCACCTTACATGCAAGTATAAATGCAGCAAAGGGAAACTAATGCCACAGCATACAAAGACATGCTATACAATTGTGTGCTTCCAACTTCGTAGCTACAGTTTGCTGAAGGTCCACTTGTGGATGTAATGGTCAGGTGTCCACGTACTTTTGGCTATAGTGTATATTAGATCCTGTAGCCACATAAAGAAGCTTCTCTGCTATTCTCAAAAAAACTCCACGCAGACAAACACTATCACCCAGTTAAGTCTACAACCATAGATGTGTAATGTCATGCCTGTCTTCCTGTTCATCCACAAGCATCTATTAGTCTCACTTTGAGCCAGCATTGATCAACTACGATTAAACAAACAATCTCACCTGGTTGGAACACTGGAATCTGAAACTCCTTTAAAAGGAAAATAAAAGTCATAGAATTAAACTGTATGTTCTAAATGTATTGATGTAAAGGTCTCACGAGCAAATTTTGCCAACTTTCAAACATGTTCCAACACACACACAACATAACCAAACAGAGATGTCCTTTAGGAGGACTGCAGTAGTATCGAGATCTGTACATGTTATTCAGTCAAAGCTCAGTTAGGATTCAATAAGGTTTATGGCACATGAATGGTCAAGTACGATTACAGGATACCAGAGGTGCTTGGAGAGAAAACTCACCCTCAACTTTGACCTTGCTATTGTCTGTGATTAGGACACAGTTGTCCAAAAGAACTGTCTGGGCTGTAAGAAGTGCACCATGCTCTCAGAGAGGTTTAGCATGAGGCACTGCCCCCTAGTGATGCATCTTCTCCACCCCCCCCAAAAAAAGGCAGAAATGTTCATGTTGAACAGTACTCAGTTATGTATCTCACTTATAAAACTCAACCCAATGTACTATTCCCCTAGTTTCCTTTAATAATGTGTCACTTATTTTATTGCGCCACTGTAATGTTTTTCTTCTAACCTCATATCCTACATGTACAGGCAGTGATGGACCATTCGCCAGCTTATAATGGAATGTTTATCTTTCTATTCATCCATGAGATTTATAAGTAATGAATGCTAACAGTAGTCTGGGACTAAAAGAACAAGCTCAAAAAGTGATCATTGCACATATTCCTATTCATTTTTAATCTCACTCTTTTTCCATTTGAAAAACACATTCACTTAAACACAATATCTTTTTTGTTCTTTTTTTGTGTGAGATCTCTCTCTCTCTCTCACACACACACACACCTGCAGGAAGAGGCAACAGAGTTAGTGAACAACAGAGGGTGGACCTTCCTTCCCCTGGATCCTCACCTCCAACTTATGTCAGTGTGTCTGTATGTGCGTGAGGCTTTGTACTATGTGAGTGTTAACATGAGCCTGCAGTGGAAGACAACTGAAAGACTGGCAACCTTAATTTAATCTAACACGAGTTGTGGCAACTGGCAAACTCTGATATTTACAATTAATTCAAATTTCAAGTAGAATTAAAGCCGTGGGGTGGCACGGTGGTGTAGTGGTTAGCGCTGTTGCCTCACAGCAAGAAGGTCCGGGTTCGAGCCCCGTGGCCGGC
>JAOANJ010000026.1:28955082-28967697 GCA_026413345.1 Ariopsis seemanni | reverse complement strand
AACATGCAAACTCCGCACAGAAAGGCCCTCGTCGGCCACGGGGCTCAAACCCGGACCTTCTTGCTGTGAGGCAACAGTGCTAACCACTACACCACCGTGCCACCCGATATGGAATGATATATATGTAATTTATTTGTATATTTTTTGGTTTGCTGACATGATATTCAGTGCTTACATGTAGCACGAGTGGAAATATTTACTCCTTTCTTTGCTTGTTTTCTTCTTATACATTACATTACAGCACTGAGTGATGCAGCCATGGTGTTCTTGCATTCTTGTGCTGTTTTATCTTGGAGGTTGGAGCCTTTAATCAGGGCTAGTGCTGACAGATATATCAAGCATTTTTCTCTAATGAATCATTTTGAGCAAGTTAAATACTCAACTCTGTATTCTCCGCCTCCACGCCACTCTAATTATAGTCTCTATTATCCAATAAAACTTTTAGAACACAGTGCACAGAACACATTACATCTCCATTACAAAATACTATAACCTCATCATGCAGACATACTGCAGTATATTTGACCCGTTTCACTAAATTGAAATTTTTAAAAGGCAGAAATAGAAACTGAATTTTAGTGATTGATAAAAGACCTAGGAATACATGGCGATAAAGAGAAACTTAGAGCAAGATGGAAAGCAATGTAAAAGGTTTTTTTGTGTGTGTGTATGTGTGTGTGTGTGTGTGAGAAGGACTTTTGGGGCTGTTTGGGCTGTCCTCCAGATTTCTGTCTGGATTACGAGTCCCTCTTCAGGGGGGATGACCCTACCCCCTCCCTTCACACTCCTCAAAACTAACGGAGCGACACCAATGACCCAGTCATGCACCTGAGCCCCCTCTCTTTCATCCCTCTCCTCTCACACTCACACAGTCCTAACAGGCTTGAAGATATAGATTGAGTCAGTATATTCATAGTTCTGAGTTCTGACTCTGCTTCAGGTTGGAACACTGCTATTATGAAGTGTGGGGTAAAAGAGCTCAGTGTAATTAATTGTCCTTTGATCACTATGAATCTGGTAGACTGGTCCTGGATAGGTATAGCAGAGGTTCTCCCACACTCAGGCTTACTGCTGTAACGGTAACTGTCAACAGGGCCCTGAGGGGATGTGTGCCACTATCATAGGGACTTGGGTGTTTAGTCATAACTCAGAGCCGGCTGCTTGCTACATCAATACCATGGGTCCGTGGAGGTTATAAACAATTTCTCATTACCCCCTCTCTCTAGCCTCATTTGAAAGGCATTAGATAGTGCACTTTAAACATCAAAGGTGCTGTAGGCTACATCCACATTAATATGTTTTAATTTTACAATGACATTTTAAATCAAAGATGATTTCCATCCAGATTAGCTCTGTATCAGGAAAAATCTCTGTCCATACTCACAGGCCTGAAAATGCATATCATCTGACCATTCACGTACACTAGACCTGTGCATGCCCATATAAACAGGAAGTAGATTGTCTACTTTGCAGTTGGTTGCTTATTTGAAGAAAATACTATGTTTGTTTTCTTCCATCATATGATAGGAGGGTGGCGAATCAGGGAAGGATACATCATGGCTGATAAAACCCAATCATGAAGCGAACGTGGATGTTTATGTCATCATTTCCATCATTTGCCCATCCAGACTAAAATGCAACCCTGGAGTATTCAAACCTGAACAGGGTCAGGAGTGTTCCCAAAAGTCCCAGTTTTAGATGCTCAATACTCCAGAGTAGTATGGATGCCAGGTGTAAATAGAGCAAAAGTGATGCATTTTAAAACTAAAATGTATTAATGTGGAATAGTTTTTCATCACAGAATCCATAAGATAATCTGAGGATGTATGAAAATCCAAGAACATCCACTGCTGGGTTATGCCTGGTCAGGAAGAAACAGGCAACATCGCACTTGCTCTCTGAGGAACTTTTTTTTTTTCTATCTAGTGTCTGTTTGTTTGTGTTGCCTCTGTCCAAACCAGTCACTGTCCAGGGAGCTGGACTTGAGAAGACAGTAGGCAGAGAATTGAGAACTGACCTCTGGATAATCCAAAACCTCAAGAATCCCCCAAACTACCATTGAGTAAAAGAGTAATCTAGAAAGGGAGACATGATAGAAAGGCTTAAGTATACTACAAAATCTTTAGTCCAAACAAAGTATAATCCACACGATATGTGCTGTATAATATGTACACTGTGCACACAGCTGCTGACTGAAATAAGTCTAAAATCCTTTACATGGTGATACTTTGACTACTATACACTGTATATAATGTTGATACCTTCTCTCTTGTATGTGTCTCAGAAACAGATTTTTCATCTTTTTGGCTGTTTGTCAGACTTCAGCCATAGTGACACCTGACAAATTTTCCACAGACTTCCACATAAACGCATTTGTGCATGCTGTGGCCTCTCACCCCTCTCTGCGTTACTCTCCATGCAGGCTGCCCTTGGCCTCAGGATGAACCTACTGAGAGGGGCATCAGGTTGGCAGTAGGCTGGATTAGTAACTCTGAGACTGAGCTCAGACAACAACTCTCAGCCCATTAATCAGCCATCTCTCCATGGCTCACAGATCTCGGAATGGTCAGATGTTCTTCCTGGTTAGGGGGTGGGGACAGGGTTTTCTGAGCAGTGTCCATCCAGATGTATTACAGTCAATTACTGGTTTCTGTCTACCTACTTCTTAGTTAGATTTGAGCAACACATCTTAGAAATTTTATTCCTCATGTTATGAGTTCTACCGTCCCAAAAACCCACTGGGCCTTGGCTCTCTGGATGACTGACATGCAGTTTAATTCTTTTTAAAATGCAGATATTTCACTAACTAGCCAATTTGTAAAATCTACCAGTTGGTGTGCAGTGGGTGAGACAGGTGCAGCACATTTGGGTTTTACAACACAGACAGGCCACAACAGATACAATATATCTGATACATCTACGGTACCATATTGGGACACACTGAAGACGATCTTATTCAATGCACGATTAATGTTTTTTGACTTTTTACCTTTAATCAGTCATATGTGTTGAATGAGAGGCCTGATATTGTCCAGATATTTTTTGAAGCATTTTAGCAACAGTTTAGAGTTGCAGTCAGTAGTTATCTACTTATACATTTTACATCTGCATGTTTTACATTTGTAAAAAGGTTTAAATGTTACATGTTTTTATATTTTCAACATATATTATTTATATACATTTTTATATATTTCATATATTTTACATGTCTGTTTACTTTTGTCATTTCTTTTCTCTTTTTGAGTGTGAGCAACTTCAGATGTACTCAATTTCCCCTCAGGATTATTAAAGTATTTCTGATTCTGATTCTGATAATGTGACCGATAACAGGTGTACCTGATAAACTGACATATTGTGTTTGCGACAGCTGTGTTTCAGTAAAACAAAAACAAGCAAACAATATTTCCAAACATAAGTGCCTTTTCCAAAAATTGTTATAGAGAATTTCTTGTAACTGACCGTCTTAAGTATCAGACCACATTTCTGATCAAAACATCATCAAGGCTGTCTGGTATTTTTCACGAAGCTTGGAACAAGTTACCTGCCACTTTCCTAAATGACAGGAAACATTGTAACTAAGTGACTATATCTGAGTTTGGTTAATATGTGAATTTGGATATCTAAGTGAATATGCAGTTCAAAGGCAAATGAGGATTTTTAGGGTTTTAAGCTTTCACCAGTATTTTATGAAAAAATCTGATTATGGTTATGTTTTATTATTTATGAAAGAAATAATATTTGGGTTGCTTTACTGCTTACTGCTAAACAAAGTAATTGTAATTTTTGAAGCCATCTTTACTTGTACCTTTAATTGTACTGTAACTAGGTCTTTTGCACAGTGCTGTATATCTGAAAGGGTTAAAGTACAAAACAATAGTGGTGTGGAATGACATCACTGATGTATATTTAATGAATTATTGATAGACAAATTGAAAAGCGAAGCAGAGAAAAGTTTGAATGGGATTTCTAACTTGTCTACATGGCGAATAAAGAGGAAAAATGACTGACTAAGACTTCCAAAGTACTTAAGAGCAGAAGTACAGAGCATGGATAGAGACAGAAACACGCTGGCACGAGTCCCAGGACCCTGACCGCAGACAGACCTCCCACCGTATACACCTGCTCACCAACACACACACACGCACACACACACAGATCGAGATTTTTTTTTTTTTTTAAATATAATGACTACTCTATTACAATGTATGAACTGAAAATTGCTATTTTGTTTCCTAGCAGAGTCTGCAAAATGTAAAACTGGCAATCTTTATTCCATTCCAAACATTTTAGTGAGACACACTAAAAAGAAAAGTCACTATATGCCAGGATCTGATTGTATAGTTTAAGATGTCATCAATCTAAAATCTTAAATCTAATTTTAAAAATACTTTATACAGTACGGCATTCAGTTCACTTTGATCAGAAGTAAATCAGTGTAAGTGTCATTGCTCAGCAGAGGCACTGAGTTTGCTTTCAATTTTTATAATATCCACTAATTTTCAAATAGAACTCAACTTGCATGGTTACATTATTACAGTTTTCAATACTACAGTATTAATACTTGTTTGGAGAAGTTAATTGAAGTCACTCTGGTTTTCATGTCATTTAACAGTATTTAATATGATATGATCTGCATCTAATGACTGATTAATCAGTTTTAGGGATTATCTATCCTATCTATCTATCTATCTATCTATCTATCTATCTATCTATCTATCTATCTATCTATCTATCTATCTTTAATTGACTGTTTCACTGTATTAGTCTGATTGTCTTGATGGATTTCAGTCTCAGCTAAGCTGACTGTAAAAATGTTTGCACCATTTGACTGGCATACAATATAAGTGCACATGCATTTTTCATTAGTGACAAATTACCCCAGTAGTGAACTCAACCCAACGATAGCCGATAGCTACAATTATGGTCATTTGTTGGAACACACACACACACAGAGTGAAGTTTAAATTCATTTCTCAGAAAATAAAGTACATCATTGTACCTTTAGAGGTACAACAGCTTGTCACTGAGGCAGTACCCACCAAGGTACTTATTTGTACCCTTTAGATACTGCTTGGGAACATATATGTAGCTTTTTGTCCATAAAAGGTACACATAGTTACCGTAAGGTACCGTAGGGGTACCCTATTTCTGACAGTATAAGACATTTTTCTAACTATATTGAATCTCTTCTCTCTGAAGTTAAAAATATCCATAAAGTAAAAAACAAACAAACCATAAAACAACTTTCAGTCACACAGAATTAAGTTCACAGGAAAGTAATGGACAAATTAAATACAAACAGCACTGTATTAATGTGCCAGTATATCAGCAGCAGGGTGCAATGCTCAAAAACACACTTTTTCCTCATGAAGAAAGAAACTACAAGCCCTCTCAGAGTTGCTCCTAAGGATACCTACTGTAATTACTGAAAAGTGGCTGATTGTTCTTTTTAGGTGGACACAAGCTGCTGTTTAACCCTAATAAAAAAAAGGAAATGTATTATAATATTGCATGCAGGTCAGATCAGAATTTTTTTCATGAACATTTCTCTTCAGGATTTCACTGGCTTTCCAGCATAGTTTTCTAACTTATGATTTCATTTTCATGAATTTAAATTTGAACAATCAGTCACAACTCTAATTTTTTTCTGAAGTCAGTTTCTGGATTTCATTTGAACAAGAGAAAAAAAGAACCTGCTGATGCTAATTCCTAACTCTAAATGCCAAACCTTTGTCATTTGTCATATTGCAGAAATTCAGGAAATGACAAGCACTTTGGCAGAGAATTGTTTTACAGAAAGTTAAGGGTATGTCCACACTAATCCATTTTATTTTAAAATGAGGTTTTAAAACAAAAACGATCTTCATCCAGATGAACATTTTAGCTCTGCATTAGAAATAATCTCTGTTCATACCAACATACCTGAAAATGCATATCACATGATCATTCACATACACTGGGCATGCATGTGCTGGTATACTGTTTGTCTTCTTCTGAAAAAAGGTCACATGATAGGAGCATGACGAATCAGGGAAGGGTACGTTGTAACTGATAAAACCTAATCAAGAAGCAAATGTGGGTGTCTGCATCATCGTTTCCAAACGTCTCCCTTTTCACCCATCTGCACTAAAATGCTACTCTGGAGTTTTCACACTAAAACAGGGCCAGCAGCATTTCCAAAAGTCTCTGTTTTGGGGGCTCAAAAATTCCGGAGTAATGTGGTCACCAGGTGTAATCATAGCAAAAGTGATGCGTTTTAAAAATAAAATGTATTAATGTGGATGTAGCCTAAGTGTAGCTATAACACCACATCAGCATAGAATGATTCAAAGCTACAGCAGTGTATTACTGTCATAAAATAAAAATAAAAATTTATCAGTATCATGTGTGATGGCGGCCAGAGAAATCACTGCAAAAACAGTGCATCGCTCCTCACTCTATTGCTCCTGTGGCACTGAAAGGTTGGCAGCAATTCAGCACCACTATTTTGGACAGCTGAGAGCAGTGTGGCTATGGGGCGGAGCCCGCTGATCACACACAGATGGAGTGGTATAATCAGCCCAGTAATCAACCCTCCTTGAACAGCCAGGGAAGTTTAAAAAGGCATTATTTGACGCAGAGGTTAGTGAAGCTCACTCGATGCAGTTGCTGTCCTTCTTTGCCCAGGGCACCTCACCGATGCTGAAGACAACACGGAAGAAACCCGAGAGCCTCTCGCCCACCACCGGCAGATGCTGCCACCTTCACTGCCTCTGGAACTTTGCGGAAGGACCCAGATGCTGCCAGCACCCACCTGTGACCTTGCCTCTGGCCAGTTCAGGCCCTCCAGCACCTGCATTGATCTGACACTTCATTCCTCCTGCACTTCTCTTCCTTTTTTCATTAAAACTGCACAAGTGTGATTCACTATAACCTGGGTTGTGTGTCCGTGTTCATCCCACTGCAGCTGCGAGTGCCCTCTGGTGGAGAATTTTGGGATAAAAATGGCACCCCCCACATGGAACCCCTCCTGCAGCATTTCCTGGAGTCCAGTCTCCAACAACAGCAGGTGACCCAAGAGCTTGCAAAAGGACTGCAGGTCACCACCCAGGAGCTGCTGCAGCAATGAGCCAGAGCCTCTCTGCTCCTGGGTGACCTCCTGGACCTGTGACAGGAAGCACTTTGTCTGCTCCACAAGTTAACCCCTGCTAAAAACATTGAGGCATACCTGTGCACCTTTGAGCAGACAGCATTTTGAGAAGGTTGGCCTGAATAAGAATGTGCCCAGGCTCTGGCTCCACTCCTCACTGGAGATGCCTAGCTGGCCTACTTCAGCCTCCTGCCAGCCTTGGCAAAGGATTACCTGCTCCTGAAAGAGTAGGTCCTAGGAGGCTATGGGTTCTCTATCTGCCAAGTTGCAACCGAGTTTCATCACTGAGTGTACTGGGCTGAGGTTAACCCTCGCAGCCAAGTGGATGCTCTCCTGAGGACCACCAGATGATGGCTGTAGCCCAAGCAGCACTCAGCTGTATAGGTTGTAGAACATGTCACCATGGACTGGTTCTTCCGGGCATTACTACCAGTAGAGTGCATGACCATCAGCATGTGGGCTCTCACAATCCCTGCTGAGCTTACTGAGGCTCTGGAGTACACCTTGATGATGCTGGACATCAGTAAGCAGGCCCAGCTAGCTTCAACACCTGTCAGGTTGGTGTTCCCCCCATGGGCCCTCCATACACCGCATACCCTCCCTTTCTCATCAACAAACCCATACCAACCAGACCTGTACCTCTACATCCCATTCATGCCAGAAGCTGTGGCTCGCTGGCTGCATCGTCTACTCACCTTCCAGCCCTCATCTTCCTAGCACCCCTGTGCAAATTGAGAGGTGGCCAGTCCAAGAACTCCTGGACTCAGGCAGCAACATCACACTGGTCCATCTCTCTGTCTTGGCTGAGGCTGTGGGGCACTGCGGTACCATCAAGGTAACCTGTCTGCATGGAGATGCATGAGAGGTGGCCACTGCCTACATCCGCACCTCTCTCAGAGATGAGAGAGGTGAGTAGAATGTCACTGTGGGTGTGGCACCTGATCTCCCGGTCCTTTTCTTTCTAGGGAAGGACTGGCTGGATTTTCCAAAGGAGCTGCCTGCCGCCAGGAGGACAAGAAGATGTTGTGCACCTGGGAGGCCTACAGACCGCCCCAAACTACCCCAAGATGTGTGCCTGGCTGGAGGACATGAGGAAGCTGAGAATTATGCTGCAGGTGAGTCACACACCACAGCTAACCTACTCTCATGTGTGTTTGAGCAGGTGATGCACAAAGGGAACTTTTGACAGGAGAAGAAGCAGGACGAATGGCTGAGGAACTTTTGGGGGCAGGTGCACTTTCTCGAGGGAGATGACCAGCATCTGGGCCAGCTGCACCCCAAGTCCTACTTCTTAGTTTGTCGAGGCCTTCTGTACCACCACACCAAGCGCCAGGGGCATGACCTAGACCTACTAGTGATCCCTTGCTCCAAGGTGGATATCGTGATGCACATAGCCCACTCTCACCCTTGGATGGCCATCACATTGGAAAAGGTCAAGAATAACTCTGGCTATGGATTAATGCAGAGGTCAAGTATTTCTGCCAGTGCTGCCACCAGTTCCAGTGCACCAGCCTCCAAAGACTTGCTCCTGCTCCACTCATACCGCTCCCAATCATAGGTATTTCCTTTGAAAGAGTGTGCATAGATCTGGTGGGTCCCCTTCCCAAGTCTGCTCTGGGTTATGAACACATTCTGGTCATCATGGACTACACCACCCGGTACTCTGATGGAGTGCCACTATGGAAGGCTACCTCCAAGAACATTGCCTGGGACATGGTTCTACTGTTTTCCCTAGTGATGTCCTCACAGATCAAGGTACCTCTTTTGTCTCTAAGCTATTTGTGGATGTGTGTCGGTTATTGCAGGTCCGGCAGATTCACATGTTGTGTACCATCCGCAGACTGATGGGCTGGTTGAGAGTTTCAACCAGACCTTGAAGTAAATGCTGAGATGAGTACTGCATGAAGATGGCTGAAATCGGGACCTGCTTCTCTCCTACATCCTGTTCGCTGTCAGGGAAACATCCCAAGTGTCGATGGGATTCACACTTTTTGAACTGCTGTTTGGGAGAAGACCCTGGGGGCCTCCTCCATGTGGCTAAGGAGACCTGGGAGGAACAAACTTTACCATTCAGAATGACCACTGAGCACATCAAAGAGATGCAGGAATGCATAGACATGGTGGCCCTGATTGTGCGCTAGCACATGCTCGATGCCCAGGCCAAGCAGTTACTGCCAGAATAACCTCTCTGCACAGCCATACATGTTCATGGGTTGCATGTCTGTGTTCATTCCACCGCAGCTGCAAGTACCACACACGTTATAATGTGAAAAGTTTTAACAAGATATTTTCACGTTATTATGACATACAAACTTATGCTATAACAAAGAAACTTTTCTTGTTATAACAATATACTATTTATCTTGATATAATGTGATAAATTATTGTTATTTTTGTTATAACTTAAAACATTATGTTATCGCTAGATAATTACTATTGTTAGGCTGTAAGATGAAGCTCATGTTTAAATGAGGAGACAGTGTGTGGAGAACGGATAGACTGAAGAATATGGCTCATTTACACAATTTGATTATGTTCTGCTTCATGCTTGGGTTTAGACATTGAGCACAGTGGATGATATTTTAAGATGTAAATGTAAGATAAATAGAATATTGTTATCATTTTTGTGTTATAACATGGAAAATATCTTATCACAATAAACTTTTCACATTATAATGTGACACTGGTCTGTTTTTCTTTCTCTGGTGGCAGCAATACATTTTGGTACAAAGCAGCCAAGTTGCTGTCCAGCTGAGAAATAAGCCTAGTTAGCTCTGTATATGTCTATAAACAGCAAAGTAAGCTGTGCTAATTGGCTGTGTGGTGTGCATTCCTGAAGGAGGCAGCTAGTGGTCAGTTCCCCTGCTACAACCACACACCAGAGTGTGACTGTTTGTTTTCTTTTAGTGGGTTTTGTTTGAAGCTGGACATTTGGGGGTTGGATGAGTTTGTGGTACAATTTTCCAAGACTGGGGTTCGGGGGAGTTGGGATACAATACAATAACGGCCCCTGTCCCATGCCACACAAAGGCCTGTCCATGTCGATTAGGTAGAGGCGGGTTAGGGGTGAGTGGGGAATAGTTTATTATGTGCTTGCAGGGAGCATGGCCCCTGGAGAAGTGTCAGTCAAAGCTTGAGACCAATTAAAAGAGAAAGGCATAAAACAGAACCACAGGGAACATAGAATAGCAACACTCACTTCTCTATACCCCTCTCTCACTTTCACATTTTCTGATTCAATTTCTTTTACCTGCTATTCTATATGATGTCTGTTTATTTAGTTTGCATATTTTTTTATCAGTTGTGAGTTATATATAGCTAACAGAAGTATGAACTGCATTTTTGATCTGCTTAATACTACATATATTTCCTGTTTCATTAATCATTGATTTAATTGTTTTTTTAACATTATGCATCACTATTTAAGACTTCAAGAAACAAAGCAAAATAATCTTTGAATAAACCTTATATCATATGCTTACACAAATAACAGCTATTTGAAGACCATGTGCTGCATTAAAGCCATTAGCTGTGCTGATTAGCGGTATATACCCTGTTCACCAATTCTTACCTGGTGGAGTGTATTAAATCTTTTAAGGGTGTTTACTCTCCAGTGTGGTACACCTAAAAGATACAACCTTAATCATGATGATTACATATTCAGTGTAATTACTGTGGTAACCCTCTTAGTTCCAGCTGAGTGTTCAGACTCAGTGTTCAGTCACAGGATTGAAGAAGAGATCAAATGCAAATGTCAAATGCTGCTGGTGCTGAACTAATGAAGATTTATGAAGGAGAAAGAGATCATCACTGCTTTTCCATACAGTAATCTCTTTAGTATGTTTCCAGAAAATCAGTAATTGGGTTTCTCACAGAGTTGAGTACCACAGGGCTAAAAAGCCTCTCTTAAGAAAAAAAAAGTGTAACTAAAGTTACTACATCCAATAAAAAAAAAAACAACACACAAATGGAACACATACCCAAAAGATTTCTATCTGTGGAGACATAAGGTTTCTGTGACACACGGCACACACTTCTTACACTTCACTTCACACTTGGACTGTATGCACATGTTGTTTTCTACTGGTTTCACTCATTTAATAATGATGTAGTTCAATTCCCCTTGACCTCTCTCTCTCTCTCTCTCTCTCTCTCTCTGTTATTCTCTTTGCAGGTGTGGATTCTGCTTTGTTGATCATAATCCTTTGTGAAGAGCCTACTTGTGTGTCTGACTCCCCCCATCCCACACCAACCACTTCCTGTTTGACCTCATGAGATATGACAGGCGTAAAAATAATGACAGACACTTTGGCCGCTGTTGACCCGCCCTGACTCAGCCTCAACTCACTCACTCCACATGATAGGTAAAGCATCCACTTAACTGAGCACCACACACACACACACACACACACACACACACGACAAAGGGACTCTGACCCTCTGATCTTAAATGTAGACCACACCACCACTACTTTCTCCAGAGGATCTCTCTCTAATCAAAAACAAACAAACAAACAAACAAACAAATAAATAAAGATAAATTTCATAGCAAACATTATAAACACTTGCGTCATGATTTTAAAGGCATTTTTATTGGACAGGGACACTTTTTGCATCAGATTATACAGCAGTTACAGCCCTATGACTCCTGGAATTATCATGTCATGGTAACTTGTACCTCAGTAAACTGTCAAGCCAACAATTTGTTCTTCAGAACCTTATTATTATTATTATTAATATTTTTTTCTGTTCAAAAAATTGCACCATTTTCATGAATTTTTGACACAGCGCTACGAAATTTGGTACAGCTGTAGATCCTATATACTGATAGGGTTGCATGCGCTTTTAGGAAACATCGGAATTATAACTGCTGTATAGCATGGGAATATACATGGGAAATGTTTGGTTTATCCTGCTTGAGCTTTTCTTAATTCAAATACTGAATACAATACGCCATTGCTCCACCCACCAAAACTCTAGCAACCACTTGGACTACAATAGTAACAATATAACGGTAATAGCAACCAATTAACACATTAGTAACCAGCTGATTTTCCATAGCAACCACCTAGATACAACCTAGCAACCACATGGGATCATTATAGCATGTGTTTAATATAGCAACCAGCTAACAATACCTTAGCAACCACCTGGAATATCATAGCAACCACCTAGCAACACCCTAGCCTAGCAATCACCTGGGTTAGCATAGCAACCATCTATCAGTACCCTAGCAATCAGCTAGAATGTGATAGCAACCACATGGCAACATCCAAGCAACCAACTGTGATAGCACAGCAAACACCTAACAACACCCGAGTAACCAATACCACACCAACCACATAACAACACTCTAACAATCAATTGGAATATCATAGCAACCACCTACAGTGGTGCTTGAAAGTTTGCGAACCCTTTAGAATTTTCTATATTTCTGAATAAATATGACCTAAAACATCATCAGATTTTCACACAAGTCCTAAAAG
>JAOANJ010000026.1:28299648-28310035 GCA_026413345.1 Ariopsis seemanni | reverse complement strand
GGGTGTACCCCGCCTTTCGCCCGTAGTCAGCTGGGATAGGATCCAGCTTGCCTGCGACCCTGTAGAACAGGATAAAGTGGCTACAGATAATGAGATGAGATATCTCTGGAAAATGAAATGATTACTATTGAGGAATAAACATATCATTATTCAAAAACAAACAAAGAAACAAACATGACCCCATGTGCAATTACCACGGTAAGACCAGTAAGTTAGTGTTAATTCAGAAGGTAATATTGTTTCCATGTGGCAGAAAACATCAGTGTTATTTTGCATCCAGAACCTTTTCCTGTCGTGACATCATGTTAATATAACACCACGGTGTCTGTCCTGCATCCTGTATTAATCATTGACAGCTTGCTAGAAACACCTATGACTTTAATAAGACTCCAACACAAGCTCTATAAACATCTCCATACCTTCTACAGCTATAACACACATGGTGGACCATCACCAGTTCCACCTGGTACTGGATCCATTAATGTCAGGGGAAGAAAGTTATATACCATAACCTGCACTTTTTTTTATTATTATTATTTCCTGAGAGTCATGACTACACACACACACACACACACACACACACACACACGCAAATCAACAAACCCAGACGTCTGTGCTAAGAGTAGTAAAATAGTGTGAAGTACTCACACTTACTCATCACAAGAGCTAAACAGCGTAAGAACTTACACAGACTTTGTATCGGGACTCGACTCTGATTTTTATTAGTATTTTACATACTTTTCATTTTCACTTACCACATTCTGGACTTTGTATTCACTGCAGGTCTCGAATCAAATGTTTATCATCACGAGGCGACTTTTTTACTCATCAGACTGATAAATTCAAAACAAACTTTATTAGATGTGACGGTAAGAATGAGACTCGACATCCATCAGTGAAATCTGTCTGATACAAAACCTGTTATAGAGGGAAATTAGGAATTTATTCATCACATGTACATTAGAGCACAGGGAGGTGAACACACACACAGAGCAGGGAGGGTTAGTAAAGATTAGTACAGTGAAACAAAAACAAAAAACAAGTACTCATTTATTGCAGCTCAATAAATCCATCCATCCATTATCTGTAGCCACTTATCCTGTGCAGGGTCATGGGCAAGCTGGAGCCTATCCCAGCTGGCTATGGGTGAGAGGTGGGGTACACCCTGGACAAGTCACCAGATCATCGCAGGGCTGACACATAGAGACAAGCAACCATTCACACTCACATTCACACCTATTTAGAGCTGCCAATTAACCTAACCTGCATGTCTTTGGACTGTGGGGGAAACCGGAGCACCCGGAGGAAACCCATGCAGACACGGGGAGAACATGCAAACTCCACACAGAAAGGGCCCCGTCGGCCACTGGGCCCGAACCCAGAACCTCCTTACTGTGAGGCGGCAGTGCTAACCACTACACCACCGTGAAAAGGCAACATGATTTACATATAACATAATTTTTATCTAGTTTCTATTTCTATCTATTTTATCTCTTCTATAATGTTTGCACTGATATGGAACATAAAGACTAACGTGTGCAGGCTAAGGTCTGATATGAAGACAATGCACAGATACAATACTGATGTTAAGGGATTCATCTTCACAGACACACTATAAAGTCCAGTACTGTACTATTTCAGAGAAAGCTCCAAAGACCAAAAGCTCTCTCATTATCTCAGTTACTGACGCCTGAACAAAAGCATAATGATAACTCTATGGTATGTTACATCAGCTTGTATGAACAAATATGTTGCATATTCGCTGCAGAAAACACTACAAGCTATGGAAGCATGTCGAAAGATGGATGAGTTGCAGTCAGTCCCCTTATGGCTGCTCAGCTTCTCCAGGAACAGTCTCCGTGTGAGATGAGAAAGGGTGAGACGGAGATTAGATTAGATGTGGAAACAGAGGCACAGACTGGGCTTTTTAAGTTAAATCTCCATAGGGTCTCAACAGGAAATAGTCCATTGTTGAATTTATACTGCTGAAATAACACTTATGCTCTTAGGACCTGCAACACTGAATTCACTTTTCATTTGTGGCCTACTGGACTAAATAAACACTGTAGGTGTTAATGAAACACTGGGGATTTTGCTTGATAAAGTCCAGAAAGATTTACTGGCAAACAACTGAGCATCAAACAATTACTCATAGATTACTTATTTTTTTCAGTATTTAAGGATGCAAATAAAACACTTTTATGAACAAACAAGGAACAGTTGCTAACTTGAAAGACAACCAAATTCATTATCCAGATGAAGCTTTAGTGTCTCTTTGAATGCTTGAATAGTTAGTCATTTGGGCAGGCTTTGTTTAAAAGTGCTTCCAAAAGATTTAGTCTTGCTCTATTTGAGTCCAGAGGGCCATATTTGGCTTTGGCATTTCAGGAAAATCTGACATGTGAGAGCAATCAATAGAACATTAGTGATATTGTCGTTGCAAGTTTAAGGACTCGTTCACTTCTCTCACTCTATATGTGGACCCTCACTTGCCAGTCAGTTGCTATGGGAAACCATTCAGCCATGTCAAGAAAAAGCCTCCAGGGATTCCCGCCAGTGAAGGGTGCGCGCGCACACACGCTGTAGGACAGACTGGAAAGGTGCAAACATTAAAGCTGTTTCAACTCTTCAATAATTTCATCCAGGCTAGAAATGATCTGGTGTAAAAGACAGCATCTTGCGTACACACAGTAGCATTAGTGTTTATTTGCTAGTGAGGGACTGAGAATAAATCGGCCTGAATGAAGCCACTGAGACTTCAGTCTCCTCCTCTGACCTGTCTCTGCCAACAGGCCTAATTAGCCTAAAACGTGTGTGTGTGTGAGAGAGAGAGAAAAACCTCACTTTAAAACCTCATTTATATTACTTTGGAAATGCTGAACCCAGAGTTTGATCCAATTTTCCAAATTATTAAAATGCAGGCTTCACAATCCTGCAGCAAGCCAAGACTGTTTGCTGCTGCTTTATGACATTACAGGTAGCTTGGTAGGAAGCAAATTAGCAAGATATTAACTTTATTAATGTGGTAATTACATACAACTACTAATTAGTCCAACGTGCAACATGTCAAAACTGTGAAAATCCTACAGTTCATGAATTAATATGAATAACAGACAAAAAATAGACATATTGATGCCAAAATAAGAATATCGAACGTCAGTCTGTCTCAATGTGCGTTTCGAGACCTCTAGGGGTCCATGAAGCTTGGCTAGGGAGTCCGTGATTTTTGGGGTAAGATACAACCCACCACCATCAATGTTCTTACATTTATTATTGAGTACTTATAGTTATTAGCCTGTTTGAATTGACTAGGGTTTAATCCAACTCCCAATAACTGACAAAGCCTGTAAGCCTACACGTAATGTCAACACGGACAACGGAACATTCAGGGAGGAAAAAATCGTTCTGGCTCCAATAAATAGCCAAGATATTATTGTACGCATTTAAATAATTAGATTATTATTGGAATTGTTGAATTGTATTCAGAGGAGTGTGAAAGTTATTTTAATTCTGCTTCACTAAACATGGATATCACGATGCAGCTCCTTAGATTTTATAGCTAATTAATTCTGGAAATGACTCATTGTTATTGAGTGATGTGAGAGGATGTGTGATCACATACAAGTGGAAAGCCTCTAAATCTGCTTTAATGGTTATTGACTCTCAACCTGCTAAAATGATGGCAAATTGTGTCTCCATCTAGTGGAGTTATGGGCACAGCCCCATACCAGGCCTCAAAAGAAAAGGGGGGGAAAAAAAACCACAGAAACATTGCATTTACCCTTATTTTATGCCTAAACAAGGATTTCATATATTCAAAATATTTTTTTTGTCTTCCTTCCTTTTGTCATACTCTACCACTTATTGAACAAATGTGTCAGCGCAGACCATGGCCAAACACTGTGTGTGTGCTGTGCCTGAGGACCATCACCTTTTTAATGTGTCCATCTTACTCCCACCAGCTGTCCGTCTCAAATCCTGTGGTGGCTGTATTTTTAAAACTCCCGTCATAATGATTCTTGACAGTCACTAAGAAAAGCGACATGACAAATCGTCTGACTGAATAGATCAAGATAAGCAACTCCAATGAATCACCAAGAGTGTACATCATATCTGGTCGACCTATGAGTAACTAATGAGCAGAACAATTTGTTTTTGCAAACCTGACAGATATTAAAACATTTCAGAGAAAAAGCAAACACTACATAAAGCCACATAAAACAACTATGAGCGTATAACTATTATTATGAAACTGAAGTACAGCAAGTCTTTCAAAGAAGCAGATTAGTTGCAGTTCTTCACTTTGATAGGTCTATTTACAGAGCTTTTTTCCTTATAATTTCTGTAAGATGGGGTTTAGGACAAAAAAAAATCACTCAATTAATAGTGGATTTTCAGTGAAGAATCTTTTTAGTCTATTATAAACCTTTTCATACACGATATCTGTGAAAACACTTCAAGGATAATAATCACAAGAGCAAAGCAGTGTATGCATTTAGAAGCAGAAGAATGTTGTCACAGGGCTGTAGACAGAAGAGAGGGGACTTAAAGCTCATAAAGTCTGTCGTCATCCGTGGACTGATGAGGATAACGCATAAAACCAAAGCACTTCTCGTGAACCCAGAAAGAACATCTTAAGTGCACTTTCGATGCTCCTGTTTAGAGATTTCCTCTCGGTTTCAGTCAAGAAACAGGCATGCATTCATTGTCTTTAAAAAAAAAATTTCCTCCTACAAATAATGCACTTTTTCTAATTAAAAAAGTATGAAGTGCATGGATCAATGCGGACCAAGAACTTGAACCCACGTTTGTAATACGAAAAGGTGTGCAACATAATATTTTACAGCAAAACAAAATAAAATTTAAAAAAGGGTGAAGTTGTACTGGTGAGGTGCAGTTTACTGCATCCTGAGTGTGACATTCAGATGGAACAGGCCAAGTGTGCAGAAGTACCATACTTTGTGCAATCTGTGGACCAAGCCTGTATAATAATACATAATTTCCTGGGTCTCCAGGGTGTAATCACATGAACATTACACATATACGTGTTACTCAATCTAACCTAAAGTACTTGTAACTGCACCAGCCTAGATGAAGGCTAGCCTTTTTTGTGGACAATGGCGTGTTGTGTTTAAGGCATGAGAACTATCCATCCATCCATCAACCAATTCAGTGATTTGTATATAATATGTTTACATTTATTATTCAAAGAGTAATAGTTATGGATTTTTTTAGGTGATCTTAATAGAAGTGATCAGTGAGTTAATCAGCTCAGCTCAACCATAAGACTCCTAAATGACTCAATGGTAGTTTCACAACAGGCCAAGTTTATGTTTGCTTATCCATCATTTAAATTGTTGAATAAAATCTTACTCTACCCTCTGATTAACAAAACAGCATATATAGTACTTTGCATTAATGCTGGTTATAAAATCTATTTAAACAACCATAAAACCAGCAAGGTGTTACATATTTGCTTTCTCAAACTCAGTAAACACTGCTGCATTAATATTATTGTGCTGCTGCGTTTGTGCTTTATGTTTCATTAAAAAATTAAGGATTGTGTTTTTATGCTGATTTTCACCTCCCAACATCATTATAACAAGCAGCAGTGCAGCCATGCTGTTTCAGTGACACAAACAGTCAAACATACGCCTTAAATGTCCCACTAGAACTGGCTCTACATCATTCTGCTGTGGCAAACAACTCGGGTGTTGATAAGATTCACTAAATGCACTTCAGCCATTGAATGAGGTTAAAGATATTAGAGAATCATGAATACACAATACTGATGACTTTTCAGCAGAAGTATGCGTTACTACTCATTAGTTATGACCGTCAACTCCAAATGTCCAGCTAAGAGAGTCGGTTCAATGAGTTGACTCTTTCAATGAGCAACACATCACTACTTCATTACCTTGGGCTATGAGATACACTATGCATGTTTTTGCACCTGCATCTGTTTTGGGAACTCCGGGAGCGTGATCATCTTAATTAAAGCCTCTGTGACTGCAGCCAACTGTTTATAGACCAGCACACACATCTCGTTCTTAGTTATAGATGGAAGAGCAGCATGACAATTGGTTTTAATTATTTTCCCCCTAAAACACATAATGCACCGAGAAACACTGTAGTAGAAAGAATTCTTAAAACTGATGCCGATTTGATTTCTTATTATTGCTAGTAGAAACTGTTTTCCTCTTAATTCAAATGTTCCTCTCAAATTATACAACGCCAAATCGGAAAAAGTTGGGATGGTATGTTGAAATTAAACCTGAAAATGATTTGTAAATCATCTTTGACTGGTCCTGTGCGCAAAACAACACAACAGCACATTAAATGTTTTAACTCATGCATTTTATTTTTTTCAAAATAAACAGCTTAGAGACTGAACATAACTAAAAAAAAAAAAAGACACCAAGTGATGAAGCGGTTCAGGTGTTATTTTGAGGTTACCTTATTTTAAAGTGTGTAACAATACAGAGTCGTCAGTGTCATACTTTTCATTTCAAAAATTCACCACACATTCTCTATTGGGGACAGGCACCCTCTTCTTCCAGAGCCATGTCTTTGTATTGCTTGTAGAATGTGATTTTGCACTGTCTTGTTGAAATATCCCTTGAAAAGATGTCATCTTGAAGGTAACATATGTTTCTCCAAAATCTGAAATGTACTTTTCCTAAGTTACTTTTGCCGAAGGAACAGACACCCAAAAAAAACAAAGTCCTGGAATACTGACTTGTTTGACCACAATACCAATTGTGTGAGGGTCCATCCCCAGGTGCCTCCGAGCCCAGAGAAGTCAATGGCACTTTTGGACACAGTTAACATGCTGCTTCCTTTTTGCACAATAAAGTTTCAACTGGCATTTGTGGATGCAAGTCCATACTGTAGTGACAAAGGTCTGCCAAAGTAATCCCAAGTCCATGTGGTTATATCAGCTATAGATGAATGACGGTTCTTGATGAAGTGCCATCTGAGGGATCAGAGATCACAGGTGTGCAGCTCTTGTGCCCTTTATGCACTGACATTCCTCCAGATTCCTTGAAATCATTTAATTATATTATGCACTGTAGAGGGTGAAATTTCCAAATCCTTTCTTATCTTTCTGTGAGAAGCATTGTTTTTAAACATTTCAATAACTTTCTCACACATTTGTTGACAAACTGGGGATCCTTGACCCATCTTTGCTCCTCAAAGACTAGATCCTTCCTGGATACTGATTTTGTACCACATCATGATTACAATAATCTGTTTCAAGTCACATCATTTTTTAATTGTTTTATCTCTTTACGAGCCCTCAATTGCCTCCGTCCCAACTTTTTTTTTGGAATGTGTTGCAGACCTGAAATGCAGGAATGGATGTATATTAATAAATAAAATGAAGTTGAGCAGACAAAACATGAAATATCTTGGAGTTCATACGGTCTGTAATGACATACAAGTCAAAGCAAATTTAGAAATCACTGCTTTCTTTTTTTATTTGCATTTTCCATACTGTCCCAACTTTTCCTGATTTGGGGTTGTACTTTTGCTGAAAAATATGTAACCATTTACTCAGCATGAGCAATAAGAGGTTATATTGATTATCTGAGGATACATCTGTCAAAAACCACTGCAAAAATTGACCATGGTCTGGTGCTTACAACTAGAACACAAACCAGTTGTGCAATTATTTTTTGTTAGATTTGCACTCATAGCTAGCTACGTTTACATGCACTTTTTTTTTTTAATTCGGAAAGAATTCATTCAAATGGGCGATTCCGAACATACCTTTTACATGAAAGCGATCAAATAGTTGTGCGTGTTTATTGTGTTCCAAGTGTGCAACTGGAATAGAATTTCTGACAAGCGCACAATCCCGGAGATCTGGCTTAGTCTGGTCCGTAAAGTTAAATGTTATGACATCATTGGTTGAAGGCCTATTAAACATGTGAAGAAAGCAATCGAATGAGTATTTACATGGCTAATATTTTCCTATTAGATGGATTATCAGAAGTCTACACTACCTCTGCTTTTTTTCAATCAATTCCTTAATTGGAATGGGGCATTTCATTCCTACCGAGTTTGAACCTGATTATTAAGGTCCATGTAAACGTAGCTTATGTCATCGACCAGATCCCTTTGTGTTCAAGTTTAAATGTTCCAAGAGCCTGTTGCCATTTTTAGAGAAATAAATTCAATCCACATAAATCTATTTTATTTAAAGACCTAGTGATAATGTATGGCCGAGGTTGTATCAAGTTAAAACCAATTACATTCAGACAATAAATCATCTATTACAGTAAAGTCCTATATGCTACCATTCTAACAAGGAATGTAAAATTAAAAAAAATAATAATAATAATAAAAAAAAAAAAACACATACTGAATTGCAAAACCCCAAATTTAATAATGTTAATGCCGAAAGAAATAAGGCAGCCTTTTGAAGATTTGCTTGATTACATGGGGGGCTTTATACCACCTTCATGAAATGTTAAGATAAAATCTGAATAAATTAATGTGTTCATTAGGCACTATTGCAGCAAGGCTGCTGGATAAGGGCACACAGATATTTCCTTTCCTCAGCCATTAAATAATTCAACACATCTGTTTAAAAAGGAACACATCAAATATTTTACAATCTCTGAGTCCTGTTTAACAATGAATATGCAAGTTTGTTCGAGTCATTTTTGATGAAACTGTCAATATATTTGGGGTTGGAGTCTACATCATAATGCTTTGCTGTTTTTGCTCAGCTGGATTTGATTTGCTTGAGTTAACAGTTGTAGTGTATTACATGCTGAGCTGGTGAGTAATGAGGTGAATGGTACTTTGTAAGGTGTTTTCTTTAAAGGTGTATGGGGGGGGGGGGGGAGTTAAAGATTCATGTTGGAGCTCAGTGGACTTGTGGTATTTTGAGCAACAACCTGTTAATTTGAAGCTTTGGTTCAAGGCAGAAAGGCAAAGTGCATGAGAAAGAGAAGGGGAGAGACAAAGGAAGGAGGGAGGGGGAGAGAGAGAGAAAAGTCAGGCTCAGAATTTCAGACCACAAACTTGTTCTTGGTAGTTGAGCCACTCTTAGTGGCTGTGTCAGCATGAGACTGATAGCCAATGGTCATCTTCATAGGGATTCCTAACCGTTCCTTATACACCCTCCTGTAGAAAGAAACGACCACCATCAATGCAGCAGAACGGGTCTGCATTCAAACATGCATCTTTCACTATACTTTACTACTTTATATTTCTTTTGTGTTTCTGATGTATGTATGTGTGCACACATCTAACCCTATGTGCGTTACTGCATCTTTGTTCTCATAATCGGTTGTCCAGACAGCAATTTTATCTCCTTTTGTTCGGATGTTGACTACAGCACCGCACACATCATCACTGTAGTCATCAAAAGCTTCTCCTATGAGGCAAAGCATCTGCAACAACACAGAAAGTACATCAGGACAAGAACCACGCTGTAAACAATTGTACATGGGATCAAGATAAAAGCAGCAGCTCCATAAGGATGCTCACAGTTTCCAGCCAAAAACGGTCCAAGTCGAGTTTCCTCTGTTGCTTGTTGAGGGTGATGAGCCAGCGCCCTCCTTTCTTATTTCTCTCATCCTCCCACATGGGTTCAATGCCGTCCTGTAACGCATAACAAATTGAACTGTTTTGACAAATCACAACATCAAACTGTGGATCACACACAATTGCAAAATGTAAGTATACAGAATCTTGACTAAAACATCATAAACATTTACTCTACACAGACAGATAATAATAATAATAATAATAATGGAAGTTCACCTTGAACAGTGAATAGTCACAACCAGACATCAAATTACTGGACAGCTGAATGTGGTTATAAAGTCTAAAAAACACACAGACCATCAACCTCAAACCATCTAATACATTTCTTTGCAAGTTGTGCATGGATTTACATATAAAATTTTATCCTTACGCCCAAAAATCCTCTACTGTGTCAAACTTGGAAATCAGTCGCAGGTTGGCTTGCCATGTTTTGCTCTTGTCATTTTTAAAGAACCATAAAGACCATCTGCAGGAAGAGAAGCAGTTATACATCCTCTTTAAATAAATTCACAACCAAGAAACAATCTTGCACACTCAAAACATGACAAGTCTGTTCGCTAAAATACAACCCTGTTTGTAAAGTTGGGACACTATGTAAACTGAAAATAAAAACAGAATGCGATAATTTGTAAATCACTGAATCCTTACTTTTCACTGAATATAGTCAGGGATGAGAGTGAGATTTCCTGAAAAAGTCTGAAAATGAGCCGGGGGTCTGGGGGCCGCAGGCCTCCAGTCGGGGTCCAGGGGCGAAGCCCCCGGAAGCTCATGGATTTTAGAGATTTGATAACCCTAAAACCATTAATTTTATCATCAAACTTTT
>JAOANJ010000026.1:28131025-28142793 GCA_026413345.1 Ariopsis seemanni | reverse complement strand
CTGAAGAAGCCTTTCGGATGAGAGGTGAAACATCTTCAAGAATCTTCAAGCAAGTCCAGTTGCTCTCTTTTACCACCTACAGTTTACTATGACCTGGATGACTGAGAATCTTCACAGACGACTTTAAGGTAGAATTGCTGTAAGAATATGTGGCACTACTTTTAAAATGACATCAGGTTTTAGATCTGTTCACCTGGATTTTATTGCTCTCCAGTCTGCTCTTCTCATTGTTGCTTTTAGCAGCTTTTTCTGCCACTTTCTTCTGTAGGTGAGGCCCTCGGCCGAAGAAAATGTAGTTAACAAATGCATACTCAAGTAGGGCCAAGAACACGAAGACAAAGCAGCCCATTAGATATATATCTATGGCTTTTACATAGGGGATCTTGGGCAGCGTCTCCCGTAGATGGGTGTTGATGGTGGTCATGGTCAGAACAGTTGTGATTCCTACAGAGATACAGCAAGACTAAATATAACTCACCTGAGATTATAAAAGGGAATAAATGGGAATAATACAATAATGTGATTATCATGTAGTCATCAGGTACTTACAACTGAATTCATTAACATGCTTTATGTGATTAACGCAGCAAGCCATTTGTTGTGTTTACACACACACACACACACACACCTAGAGCTACCCGTGCTGCAGAAGCGTCATAGTTAATCCAGAAGGAGACCCAGGACAGGATGGTGATCAGGTTTGAAGGCATGTAGGTTTGCAGGATAAAATATCCAATGTTTCTCTTCAGCTTAAAGCTCAGGGACAGACGAGGGTATGACCCTGAAAGGGCAGAGATGAGAGCAATGTCTACAGGGCCTCTCTTTAGGAAACATTCTGACATGTTTTGCACTGTCTAGATATATCTAACTCCAAATCTTTGGTCGTCAGCTGCTGTAATAACATAATTTGCTACCAAATCAGGAATTAAATTACACAATAATAAGAGGTCATTATAGTAACACTTTTTTCTTTTTTGCGCTTTGGTTCTGTACTCCATCCAGCACATTGGATATTTGTGTATTGCACATTATTTAGATAAATACTGTAGTTTTTAAAAAATCATGTACATCTGTACTATTGCTCGCCCTTCCTTTTTCTACTCTTACTGCAACACAGAGGGGAAAAAAACAAATGAAAGTAGCTTTCATCAGTTCATCATCTGCTTTCTTTTAAAGAAGATACTTAAATGCAGTACATAAGCTACTTCAATACAACACTATACAGATTGTGTCCCGTGTATTTCAGAACAATTTAAAAAAAGAAAAAATACTATCATGTTTGTAAGCAAAGAAGTTGAGAGTTGTCAGAAGATGTGATGTACCTGTTGCAAACACCACCTTCTTCGACAAAGTTTTATAGTCAATGATTGAGAACTGTGGCAACTCAATGTTGTCTACTCCAGTCACTGAACTTCCCTCCTGCCAATAAAACTCAATGTCATCTGTGGTATAACCATCTGAGAGAGAGAGAGAGAGAGAGAGAGAAAATATTGCAACTGAGAGGATTTAAAAGCTGTTGAGAATATAAGAGAGATATTGTGAAGCCATACATATAAAGGATGGGTTGTTAGATAACTTCTGAACTTTTTTTTTACTTATGATAATGAACAAATGTGCAAAACCAACATCCTGTGAAACTGTATTGTTGCTGTAGCAACAAATACATTACAAACAATCAGGGCTGACAGAGAACAACTTTGTGACAGGTAAAATGACCAGTGGGTGGATGTTTCAGCCAGGTGTACCTAATAAAATCCCAACTCCGAGTATATTGCACAGTCAGTGTTCATATAATTTTTCAGGGCAGAGCAAGGACGAGACAGGTGCCAGCCACCGTTCCCACACTTTCCTGTCTAGACACTAAAATCAGTGTGTGACTGCACAGTGCTGAAACAGTGTGAACAGCTCAGTGAGAACTCCTCATTTAGACTAAACTGCCAGGATTTTCCCTCCCTGCAGATTTCTGCTACTTCTCTAAAGGGGAACATAGAGCTCCAGCACATTATAATTTTAACCACAGAACAGAAGCTTGTTATATTTCTTCATTTTCTGCATGCAGGAGTGTCAGAGGAAATCATTCAGACATGGATTATTTCTTTTTGCAATTAAATGTGAACTTAAAATACTTAAGACACATAACAGAGCATAAGTTACTTTAATAAAAAATACTATACAGTCCTGCATAATGTCCATATATCTTAGCAAGATCATAGCAAACATCTTGAACAAAGTTTGAGAGTTTTCTTATCAATTATGGATGTATGCTATGTTGCTTAAAGGAAGTCTAACAGACAGTTTAAAGACTGTCTTTAGTGTTGTGTTCCAAACTGCTGGGATGATATATTTTTGGTGCTACGATATCTCTTGTACCACCATGAGCTGGCCTAGTGGTGAGCGTGTCCACCTCTTGACTGGGAGACTGTGAGTTCTACTCACGGTCGGGTCATACCAAGACCATCATATAAATAGTACCTACGACCATCTGGCAAGGCACACTGCAATACAGATGTCAGTAGGGAGTCAAACTCTCATGGTTACCAGAGGACCAGCCCCCCCACTGTAAGCCTAGCTAACAGGTGAGAGGCTGAGGGCTATAGAAACGGAGATCGGAGCTGCACCCATGTGCCTCAAAGAGCTGGGTAGTATTGGGACAGGAGACTGCCTGGGAAGACCAGATCCTGGCATGGGAGGGACTTTGACTTTTGATGATGTCTCTTGTATGTTGCAATTTGTGTCTCTAAGGTTTGAGAAGACAGCTGTCCCACACCTATCTACCCCACAGAACAAACAGCAAATTACAACCACTATCCAGTGGGCAGGCAACAGAAAAGTGATGGGAGAAGAGAGTAATGTTGATCTCAGTTAGCACAGTTCCCCTAACTCCAGAGTAATTGCATATTATTCTCAAATCAGTGCAAGAAGGACTACAGTATATTTGTAAAAATAAATAAATAAAAATCTGTGTTTCTCCTGTTAAAGTAGCTAAACATTGTGCTGCTTGTTCTTTAAAATAAGACTGTTTTGTTTTCCCAGATTTAGTCAGCAGACATGTACAGAGCATACACTATCATTTCCTTGTGTATTTTGGTACAGCCAATTTAGTCACACAGAATAAGAAGCGAGAAATAAGAACCAGCATTAAGGCTGATCTTGCACAGGGGAAGGGATAATGAATGCTGATTGAATGGACACTCTACACTGCACTACAATTTCCCTTCACTGGGAAATGGTAGGCCTTCAAGCCCAGCATTAATGCCTAACCTCATCAATGCTCTTGAAGATGAATGGGCAAATCCCCACACAGTGCGGAAAATCCAAAATGTAGCAGAAAGCCTTCCCAGAAGAGGAGTAACAACTCTGGAATGGGATGTTTCAAAAAGCACATGTGTGTGATGGTTAGGTGTTTCCCAAACTTTTGTCCATATATGCAGTGTAGTTCAATATGCTGACCAAATGTTGGCATCTGTTCTAGAGACATGTAATTATAACTCATTTCATTTGTAGCATTTCATTTTTTTAAACCAAAGATTTCTAAATGTCCAATTTAATATTATTTTCTAAAGAACAGTTCAGAATAAAAATATAAATAAGAACAAGCTAATTCCCTTATATAACTGCACAGAGTACATAAGAGAATCGATATAGTTTTCAATGGCCGACACACCTAATAACTTTTCTTTACTGATTTAGAGCAAATTTATGATATTCAGAAAGTTTTACTTTTGACACCACATTAGTCTTACAAGAAATTTACACAGTTCTGTTTGTAATATGAGCATATTTAACATGGATCTCAATGAGGCCTGAAAAGCTTCTGAAGATTTGACTGATCTGCTGGCACCACAACTGGTTGACAAGAGGTCATGTCTTCATATTCGCACTGGGGTTACTGTGACTACTTTGTGATATGCGTTAAACAGGACTTACAACTCTCAATCTCCAGGGTGCAGTTCTGTTCATCCAGGGGGTACCTCCGCAGGTCCATCATACAGGCTGCTGTTGTAGTTATCCTAGTCAAATAAACACCACTATATATAAACACAATTCACAACTGAACAAACAGTGGTCATCCACTCAAACCTGGTTTGAAGTGAAATGTTCCAGTGGTGAAGTTTCTTATATTTATTGATTGTGTTGTACTTATACATAACATACCTAATACATAAGCATATAGGCAATGTTGTCCTAACAATAATATTCACTTGATATAAATATGACCTCACATACTGCTCACATCCTTCAACAAATCAAATTATTACTAGAGACCGACACCTCACAGCCCTTCCCTCCTCCCTCTGACTCCCCTTTTTCTGCACAATCTCCTGCTTTCCACCTCTCTTTCCTGTGCTGGTAATTGCCTTCACACCATCTCAGTCATTGCAGCCATCACACTGAAATATCACAAGTTAGATCTTAATTATGATGTGCTTTAATTAACACTGCAGTAGACATTCAGCACATGATTCTTCCACACAGCAAAGCTTAAGAATTCACTCTAAGTATTTCAGCCCCAGACAGCTCCAGATGGTTATGGGTATAAAATAAGCCATGCTGCTAGACACATAGCGAAGACACACACACACACACCTCAGTCCCAACTCACACTTAGTGGAACAAAAATAGTCATTTAATCAGTAATTACAAATATATACAGACAGCACTTAAAGGAACACACATACAGACCTATTATTAAACATATGTCTTGCAGACGTGCAAACCATTGTGGTATCAAGCCCAGATTTACTAAAGATTTGCAGGTATAAAAACATGTTCAAACTCGATTATATCTGAAAAAAACAAAAACCAAAACTGATTTACTAACAGGATTTACATAGGATTCCATCTTTCAAATAAAAATACATTAGTTTTGCATGTTATAAATATTCAATTTGGCAAATTTCTACCTAAATTACAATATATAGAAGGGGTCAATCTATGTCAGTGGATTAATTAAGCACACATATTGTGATTTACTGCATCTAGGGGTCACAGGAGGATGTGTACAAATTAATGCAGTCAAAGGACAGGCATTTGTGTAAATGTAAGAAGGTTCATGTGTTTCTCAAAATAATTCTTTAGAGCTCAGATTTTTTTTTTCCCATTGTCTTCCTTCTGGTGACCTGTAGACTTCTGAATATGTGCCACTAGTGTGGTTGAGTGGTTTTCACTCACCATAATGCACCCTTCACTACTGGGCTTGCAAAGTTACCTGGACTCCAGGAGTATGCATACAGGGGCCGGTGTGGGTTTTCCTCTATTTCCCCTCATATTTATGCCAGGGTTTGCCATCAGCCCTCAACCTTTTCAGGGCTCAAGGTCTCTGATATTGATGGCAAGGACCAGAAGTTTGTTCCCTCTTAGACAAAAGTGTGTATTAAAAGGAAGACCTTACAGTTCAGAACAAGGGGTTCTACTCAGCATACTGAAATTATTGAATTGGAAGAAGTACAGTGGCTTCTGTCTGATTGTAGACTTGAGAGGGCTGAACTAGTTTCATGCTGAACTAAGAAAAGAGCTCCCCAACAGCAAACAGGCCACACAATTCACTGGCTTGAAGTTAGATTGATTGAGCATGAGACCCACTCTGTCATCCCAATATATGGCAGACATTACTGTGGTTAGTGCTTTGATCCAGATAGGTTGCTATGTGTAATACCAGCTCCTGTTAAGGACACTAGGCTCACTGTCTGCAGCTGCAGTGGTAGTTCCCTTGGGTCTCTTGGAATTAAAGGGCCTCCAGAAATGGGTTATCAGCCTGCAGCTAGACTTCAAACATCCTTGTCTCAGCAAGAGGAGCACAAGTTCTAGCTCAGTGGAAACACAAAGTTTTCTCGCAAAAAAGGGACAGAAGACATGTAGAACCCTAGTGGAAGATTAAAACACATCAACAGGCTGGACTGAGGGACATTGATCTGCCCCTCAAATTCTTCTTACTAGTTGCAATATATGATGTACAATATATTACTGGTTGTGATGGTCTTACATAAATCTGCACCTGTGGGTTTGACCCCCATGAAGTGAAGTGAAGGTTGAGAACTGCAACCTAGCAGTCCAGAAACCATACATGAACACAAGAACATGGGCCTTGTATGCTTTCAGGTGGAAACAATTCCATGAATAGTGTGCACCCCATTATTTGATTCAAGTGTACTACACAAGGGTGCACAGAGGACAGTGGTTTTTTTTTTTTTACATCATCAGATCAATTGCTTATCAGTGACACAGAAGTTCCTTTTTGTTTAAGGAACTTCACCATCCAAGCAGAGACTGGTTGGGTGTCAGTGTGTACCATCTCCAAGTTCTATAAAGTTAACATTATTCCTCCCAGTGGCATGAGTGCTGCATCTCCAAATATCTTTCTGAGCAGTACTAAGGTGGATCATTACATTGTGGCATGTGTTATGTAGGTGATAAGTAGGTGCCAGATATGCCAGATAACTGCCATGGTTCCCTGTCATTCAGAACCAGCGGAAACTCAACAAGAAAGTTCTAAGGAAAGGTGGCTGTATGACAACAGTATTTATAGAAATAGATAACATCATAGACTTTGCTGAAAAATCTTGGCATGCATGCATAGCTGCACAAAAAGGCATCCAGGTGATATCCAGACGATAATCACATCCTCTGGCGGTTATCTGTTATTCACAGTTACAATATATGTATATCCAAAAGTATGTGGACATCTGCCCATCACAAAAACCATGGGTATTAACATGGAGTTGATCCCCTTTTTTGCTGTTTTACTCTTTTGGGAAGGCTTTCCACTAGACTTTGAAACGTGGCTATGGGAATTTGTGCTCATTTAGCCACAAGAACACTAGTGAGCTGAGGCACTGATGTCAAGCAAGAAGTCCTGCTGCACAGTCAGCATTCCAATTCATCCAAAAGGTGTTCAATGGGACTGAGGTCAAACCATGTCTTTATGGACCCCATTTTGTGCACAGGAGCACATGCCCACTAACTGTATGTGCAATTTATCCAATAGCTTGTGTAAATGAGCATTTACTATAAATATATTATGATCCAAACACTGTTGAGAGGACAAAAATGAGGTAAAGGCAGAAGAGAAGAAAAGGTCAGGAATACAAATTATTACAGAATATTTTATATCACATTCATAATGGCAAGTAACACTGAACTGATCATGTTTCAGTATTAATCTCTTAAACACTATTTGACAATTTTTTGATAATGAGGAGAGGAAATGAAATGGCTATGAAATTGAACAGCAACTAAATGTCCTATTGATATAAATTAATTTCTTTCTCTAATTTTTGTTGGCCTTACAATATGCAAATGTTTATTTAACGATAGTTGCGGTCAGAAGTTTACATACCTTTATGGATATGAATGTCATGGCAATATTGGGCTTTCACTGATTTATTTGAACTGTTCTTTTTCTGTGGCAGAATGATTGTACAACATACATCCTTAATAGAAAAAAAACTGGTGCACAAATTTTAATTTATTTGGGTTTTTGTGAAATCAACACAGGATCAAAACTATACATACAGTGCCAAATTTACATAGACCAACTTAGATTATTAATTCAGTGGTGCTGAACATTCCAAAATGTCTTAACTTGCCAAGGCCTCTTAACTTCCTGTTGGCCAAAAACAAAGTCTTCTGAAAGAAAGTATACTGGTCAGATGAGACAAAGATTGAGTTCTTTGGTCACAGTAACCAGAGCTATAGAGGAACATTGTACCAACTGTTAAGCATGGTGGTAAAAGCATCATGCACTGGGCTGTTTTGCTGCTAGTGGAACTGGTGCATTGCACAAAGTTGATGGAATAATGAAGAAAGACTACCTCAGAATTCTTTAGCATAACCTCAAACCATCAGAAACTTGGACACAATTGGGTGTTCCAACAGGGCAATGACCCCAAATACACATCAAAGCTGGTTGCACCCTTTTAAGATGGTTGTGAGAGTTGTCACCTCAACCCTATAAAAAATATGTGGATTTTGTTTAAAAGTCAGGTCCATGCCAGGAAACACACAAATTTAATTAAACACTAACAATTCTGGCAAGAAGAGTGGTCAAATATCCAACCAGAATTCTGCCAGAAGCTTGTTGATGGCTACCAAAAGTGTCTGGTGAAGGTAAAACTTGTTAAGGGACATTTACCCAAATATTAGGTGCATTGTATGTAAATTTTTGATCCTGTATGTTGTGACAGCAGCTCAGAACCCACCCACCCCCCAAACAGCGCATCGCTCCTCACACTACCACTCTGATGGTGCTGAAGAGACAGCATCACTTCAGCACCAGTGTTCCAGACCACAGCAAGCAGCATGGCCACGGGACAGAGCCAGCTAAGCACACAGCTGGAGCAGCTTAAGCGGCATCTCTATCGACCCTCCTAGAGCAGCCAGGGGAGTATAAAAGGCATTGCCACCAACACAGGTCAGTAAAAGCTTCATTTAAACAAGGTAACTGATGTCCTGCCTCCCTCTCTTCCTAGCCCATGTTGCTGACACTGAAGACAATAAGGATGACATTACCAAACTGATGAGAACTCTCCTGGTCCATATCCCCTGCTCGAGTCCACAACTTCTTTCTCACTCCCCTTCCCCCCACACTTTAAAATAATTTTTGCCTGCCACACCTATGAATATAGACATGAACACAACACCCCCACCCACCCTCCACATGGAACCACATGCAACACCATCTTGAGACCAGTCTCCAGAAGCAGCAGGTAACCCTAGGAGAGCTGGCACGGAGGCTACAGGCTACCACCCAAGAGGTGCTGCAACAATGATCCAGAGCTTTGCCCCTCCCTAACCGGTTTCCAGACACATGCCAGGAGGCTCTCTGTCTGCTCCCCAAGCTATCTTCAGTCGACAGTGTAGATGCCTACCTCTACAAGTTCAAAGAAAGTGCCATTCGGAAGGGCTGGCTAGAAGAGGAGTGGGCCCAAGCCATGGCTCTCTTGCTGACTGGGGAGGCACTGCTTGCCTACTATGCACTCCCATCAGTTTCGGCAGATGATTACACACTCCTGAAAGTTCTGGGAGTTCCAGCCTGGTGATCACATCCTCCTGCTTCTCCAACAGTGAATTGCAAGTTCCTTGCATGCTGGCAAGGTCCCTTCGAGTCAGCCCTGTCAATTACCGCCTGTAACAACCTGGTAAGAGGAAATCCACAAGCATACCACATTAACCTGTTAAAACATTGGCTTGAACCTCTTCCAATGTTGTCAGCATTTGCTTCTGTCTCCCCAGAACCGCCGGGGTGTACCCTGGTCCAGTGAGGCAAAGACCTCACAACCAGACAGCAACAAGAACTCAGAGAATTGTTAGACCAATTGGGGGATGTCTTCTCAGCAGGACTAGATTGGACTCACATGATCCAGCATGACATCAAAACCCCCCAGAGTTGTGATCAGACAGCACCCCAACTGCATCCCAGAGGCTTGTCATCAAGATATAAAAGAAGAGGTGGTTCAGATGTTGCGGGACAGTGTCAAAGAGTCCGCCAGTCCCCGGTGCACAAGAATTTGACAGCAATCCTCTGCCCAGAGTGGACAATTTGATTAACCACCTGGGGAGGGCTCAAATCATGTCAACCCTCGACCTAACTAAAGGCTAGTGGCAGGTGAGCCTAACACAGAAGCTCAACCCAAATCTGCTGTCATCACCACACCTGGCCACTCCAGTACCAGGTCCTGGTACTGCAATGTGGCCTCCACAGGGTGCCTGCAACATTCCAAAGGCTCATAGACATTATATTGCAGCCCCACCATGAGATCACACCTGGATGATGTTATAAGCCATTCGTTCACCTGGGCCGACCACCTATACATCCTAGAGGAGCTGAGAAAGGCTGAGCTCACCACTAATCCCCACAAGTGTCAGCTGGGACTGACAGAAGTGCAGGACCTAGGGGTATCACATCGACCAAGGGCTACTCAAGCCACAGGAGAAGAAGATTGAGGACATCAAGGAGTACCCCCGGCCCACCACCAAGTGGCCGGTATGTGTCTTCTAGGAGCTGGCAGGGATTCGTGCCTAGCTTCTCTTTTGTAGATTCTCCCCTCTAAGACCTGACTAGGAAAGACCAACCAGAGAAGGTATAATCGACCAACAAGGCAGAGCAGGCATTCCAGGCCCTGAAGAAGGCCCTCACCACCACCCCTGTCCTGACTTTGACAGGCTGTTCGTCATCCAAACGGACGCATCAAAGACAGACCTGGGTGCCATACTCTGCCAGGTCTTTGAGGGCGAAGAACATCCAAATTAAGTAAAAATATATAACCCCAATTCCATAAACTTGGGACACTGTGTAAAACGTAAATAAAAATCAGGATATGACAATTTGCAAATCTTGGAAACCCTATATTTCATTGAAAATAGTACAAAGACAACATATCAAATGTTGAAACTGGAAAATGCAGTAGCATGCTTATCCACTTTTCTTGACAAATGTATTCATAATAATCCCACCCCTTTTTAAAAATTAACCTGCTTTTTTTAAATTTGATTTGATTTATTTGGCAATAAAATACAAGTACATAAAATACATACATACAAGATATAAACTTGCCAAGGATAACACAAAAAAGCATAAACACTTATTTCCATTGTGGTCCTCGTAAAAAGAAAGAAAGAAAAAAACCTGCTGGTGCAGGTGATAAATATAAGGAATATAAGCCAGTGATTCCATGGCTTATTTTTGGACTTGTGACAGACTGACTGTTCATAAAACATTTTTCATAATGCTACAGAAGATATTCACTAATCCTTATATATTACATATGTATAAAAGAGAGAAATTTCATTTTGAACCGGTTCGCCATTTGACAACACACATCAATTCAATGAGAAAACACTGGGAGTGATATCATCAGAGTGAAAATATTGGAAATTAATATATCCACATTAAGTGGATATGAGCAATCACATGCTCTGATTGGCTACTCTACCACTAGGCTATCAGCTCATATACAATGAGTGGAGAAAAACAAAATGGCGGAGCGTGTTGCTGAATCAACCGAGGAAGAAATAAAAACTCTAATCAAAAACAAAACCCCCAAAACTGAGATCAAGTATTTAAAAGAAACAGAAACAGCTAAAAGAATGTCCCCCCACCAAATAGCGCCTGTTCCACACTCCAGTCCAGTTGGTGGTGGTAATGCACCTTTAAGTTGGTTTGCCAACCACCAAAAACCCTAAAGAAGAAGAACCCCCCTCCCCCCCCAAAAAAGCAACAAAATATGGAATAATAGCATTTGATGGTAAGAACGTATCTTGTTATTTTTCAATAATTATTATGATAGCATTTTTCACAAATTGCTACTGTCATTTGGCCAGTTTGCTTACATTCTAAGTGGAAATGATTTTGTTGGACGTTTTGGATAAAGTTTTTAATTTATCAAATTTGCAAAAAGTAAAAATAAAAATGTGGATATAATAAAACAGTTATTCCACTCAATCTTGTCATACACGGCTCATAGCCAACTCAGCACTATGCGGCACATCAGCTATCTGACTTGATTTTGTGGAATAACTGTTAATTATTTTTTTCTCAGTCCAAATCCTGTGCTCTGATTGGCTGGCGAGCAGGTCCGTATCCTACGGTATGGACCCCAGTTACGGACTCCGGTTACAGAGCTCTGGCGACTCGCTCGTTCACAACAACAACAAACATAGTAGCATTTTTTGTCAATATTTATCTTTTTTTTTATAAGATTTATTTATAAGATTATCAAAAATCTTATACATTTTTGCCAGCATTTCTCAGGAAAATAGCATTAATTTTA
>JAOANJ010000026.1:28028893-28039816 GCA_026413345.1 Ariopsis seemanni | reverse complement strand
ACTAAAGACTTTTGTGCTGGTAGAGAAGCAATTCCAGGTACAGGCATTAAGAACAGTCACAAACATCCTAATTGATCAATCAACAGTCCACACGATTTTTAGCTCCACTCGTCTGTTTTGCCTTGGCACACACAGTACCCGGATAAGTTGCTGTGCCAGCCTATGCCAAGTGAAAATGCTAAAAATTGTAAACAATCTTTGACACATGCAACAGTAGGCTCTACAAAGGTCTTCCAGCTGATCATTTTGGTGCAAATTTCTTACAGATATTAGTCCTGCTTTCTGAGCAACATTTACCTTCTCTTCATAGATCTTTTTGATCATGGCCATTGCAACAGCAACCTGCTCTTTCTCCCCGGTGATGACAATCTCAGTTTTGTTAATGCTGGGTGGTGGGATATTTATGCGGGCTCCAGTTTCCTGCATCATCTCTCCCACCAACTTGCTGTAAGCACCAGTAATAAACGGGTGGTACACTTTATCGATGTTCAGTCTCTCTACTGCACGTTTGTCCTGCAAAGAGTGACAGTATATATCAAATGTCAACCAATAATTGTAGCCATAAACAGGATTTTCTGCAAATTTGGCAACAAGTTGGTTTTTGCAACAGTTCAGCCAAGGAAACAAATAAACACATGCCATCAGCAACTGATCTGAAAAGAAACTAGATAGAACTTGACGCCAACAGCATTGATGGGGATGCCTCATCCCGGTAGACTACACGCCTTATTAAGTTGCGATTTGGGGATGGACATTTGACCTCACAGTAATCCTGACCTGGTGAAATTACTTGCATCAGCCTTGGAGACACTGTTCAAGGTTTTCAGACAGACATTTGGCCTCACAGCGACCTTGACCTTTTGATCTCAAAATCTAAATCAGTTCATGTTTGTCCCAAAGCACACAAATGGTGAAAGTTTGGTGAAATTCCTTTCATTAGCCTTCGAGATGTCATGTTTACAAGGTTTCGGGACGGACGCACGCACGGGCAACCCGAAAACATAATGCCTCCTGCACCTTAAGGTGGCGGAGGCATAAATATGGCCTACATACAGAAAACACAAAACTTTTTTTTGGTATACATGTTAAATACTTAATTTATCTCCATTTTCTATTCTCTGTTTATTCTGAAATGATGCTGCTGGAATTTTAATTTCCCTGAGGGAACCCTCCCAAAGGGATCAATAAAAAGTTTTATCTATCTATACAGCTAAAAAGACCCAGTGACACACTACATAAAAATGGAAAACCAAAAATGGGTTTATTTATGTAATTACGTGTGCTAAGAACTGTATCCTGTGCATGTGCAAGCAGAATAATAATTGTCAAACTGTCTGCCATGATGTGACTTTTCCCAGACCACTCTCTCTTTCTTTCTCACATACTTACAAAGCATTCTGCAGCATCATCCATAAAGCCTAACTGGAAACGTTGCTCATCCTTAAAAGTCTCTGCCAGCGCAATGCGCAGGTTGTCTGAAGGTAGTGCTCGCTCTCTGCTGTCCTGAAACTGTGAGAATATTCCCTAGGAAAGAAAATAATACAAGACCTTTAAAACACGCACCAACTGATGTTACAGTTGTTCATACCAAGAGGTTCTTGTGCCTTAAAGAAAGTACCTTTAATGCACAGAAAATGCAGGCTTCCCCTAAGCAGTAATGGTTGGAAAGTTGTCGCAGACTCCGTCTAAAGATGTCGAGCTGCCACAGCACCTATGCAAATCATTGTTGGAGATATGAAGAGTATTAGGAGTTATGTAGCACACACACAATGTGACCACACTGAATGCCTTTAGGTAACTGGTCTGACCCTGCACAACACTGGGTGACCTAATAAGCTTTAGAAAAACACATCAATAAACATAATCCATAAACGCTGCACAATACACATGGGCACACAGAGTTTGTCCCTTTTTGAGTGAACTCTGGATGGATAGATACTTTATTCATCCCGAAGGAAATTAAGCTATTATATTTAAATACTCAAATTTTTACTCATACATTCATTCTCTATACCACTTATCCATTATGGGTCATAGGGATGCTGGAGCCAATCCCAGCAGACCTTATTCAAATTTCAGTAATAAATAAAATTTCATCCATGGGCACATTTTCCATTGTTTTACTTGTAATGGTTCATTGTTTGCCAGCCTGCTCAAAGCATCCATAGAAAATATCTGATCTGTATCTCAGAAGCACCAGAGACATTTGGTTCTTTGTCCCCCCTTTCTTTCAGAATGCACCTACTTGCATGTCTCAGCCTGAAGGTCTGACATGTGGGATTGAATCATCCCGAGTATGACCACATTACAATGTGAATAATGATGAAAAAAGGAAGCGACGCAAGAGACGGTCAGTCATAGTGCCCATGCAACCACACCACGCCTTGACTAGTAACAAGTAGACAGATTGGGAAAATGACTAAGTGTGCCCTCTGAGTCAGCTGTGGAGGACTGAGGGTGGGAGTCAAGATGGAGTAAACATTTGTCTGTTGAAACCAAGATGTGCATTCCCAAGAGAGCTGTCGCAATGGAACAACAAAACAGGAAATTTGAGACAACAGACCACTGAATATACAGAAGGGGGGGACGACAAACAAAAACATACCTGGACTGCACTGTTAAGGAAGCAACTGTTCTGTCCTGGCTCATTGAGAAGTCCTTTGGTGGGAGCCAGGGACAGCATGGACCCTGGCTGGTAAACCCTGCCAAGATTGCCCCCTGGTTTCCTGAAGAACTTTACCCATGCCATCTGACTGTGGGAGGGGAAACCTGCCGTCCAGCTAAGAGAGAGGCTCTTAGTAACACAGATCTGGTGTTCTTTCCTTCAACTGGATGAGTCTCTCTACATGGGAGGCCATGTAATTCCACAAGCAGAAGCTAAAGTGTTCTCAAACATCAGAGTAGAATTTCGCAACTGCTTCACACATGAGGCTGATGTCCATTGAGAGCCTCTAAAAGTTGGTCTCCAAGGTTACACCGACCAATCAAATGACCGCTGGCCTTAACAGAAAAGAGTAGAGTAGAGATCTGCTGGAGTCTTTTAATGGTTTGCTCATTCCCTTACTGAAGTGGATCCAGGTTCTTAGAAGTCCTTGACCATATGTGAGCTTTCATAGCGCAGCATCCTGTATGGAAAGTCATCCACACCCTACATGTTGCTCCATGAGTACTTCAGTAATAATGAATCCTCAAAAGCCAACCTAGGAGAAACAAAAAGATGATGTTAATTATGATTTAGAAAAACCATCAGCAGACGCGCACTTTGTTGGAAGACCATACAAATCCACAGTGGGAACACCAACCAGCACCCGGTTTTACCAAAGTTTACCTTATTTAGGAGGGAGAGTATAAACCACAACCCATAGAACTCCTCTTCCTCGTATCCATGTAGTGACTTAAAGGCAGAGTAAGAGGCAAAGCAAGGACTGACTTATTAGATCGTTTTAAAATCCATTCTTTATTTTATCCCCCCCTTCACTCCGTCTGTCCCTCTGAGTTACATGTCAATCCTGAGATCGAGATGCTGACCTCTTCTGCTCCTCGGACCTGCCTGATCCATCCTGATGCCCTATGTCTGGTTGGAGTCTCATCACATCACTCCTGTGGAGGATGGCCCCAAATGGACAGTTGATAGTCACACTTGGAAGACACTCTGGACACTTAGTCATGTTTTTATGGCTGAGGACTACAGTTGGCTTGCTAACTTTCGGACTGTAGTTGTCATGAACAGTTTTGCATTCAAGTTTCCATCAGTGAAGAGTTATAAACAAAACTGACCATGTTAAAACTGTTATCACGTTGTCTGTTATCACCCAAATGAGGATTGGTTCCCTTTTGAGTCTGGTTCCTCTCAAGGTTTCTTCCTCATGTTGTTTGAGGGTTTTTTTCCTTGCCACTGTCGCCACAGGCTTGCTCATTGGGGATAGGTTGGGGATAAAATTAGCTCATGTTTAAAATAATTTAAATTCTGTAAAACTGCTTTGCGACAATGTCTATTGTTAAAAGCACGATAAAAATATACTTGACTTGACTTCAATAACACCTCAGCAATGCCACAGGCTGATCACCTTCATGCCACGCCCCATTAATGCAGTAATTCATGATAAAGAAGCCCCAACCAGGTATTTGTCATGCTCCCGGGCTCATCCAACACTCAGGACTCCACTTCCCACAATCCCCCTTACACACCAGTCACTACCACATGCACTCTGTCAGCTAACCCGAAACCACTTCCTCGGAGTGGTTCCGCCGAGTTCTATTCACAATCACCTGTTCCTTTTTGTTTCCATTTGTATTTATACCCCTTTGTTTGTTTGGTTCATCGCACAGTATTGCCTCTACATTTCATGAGCCTGCTGAGCATTATTTTTCTGATTGCTTACCTGTGTCTGACCCTTTTTGCCTTCCAGTTTTTTCCATTTCGCCTAGCCCTCGTGTTTGTTTGCCTGTTTCTCTTGCTTCCCAGTTTTTAATCCTCGCCTGTTTCCCAATTATGATTTGCCTAGCCCTCATGTTTAGATTGCCTGTGTTTACTGATTACTGGTTCTTGGACTTTTGCCTGTTTCCTGACCACAATTTGTCTTGCCCTCGTTATTGTTTTGGATCTCTCGATGTTGACCTGGCCTGGCTTTTGTACATTGTCTTTTGTCATTGTTTTCATTAAAATCTTGAGTTCATTCACAATCCGCGAACGTCTGGTTTGTCACAGCTGTGTTACAGAATACTGTGCCATCATGCAGACAATGGATTACATGGAGTTACAGGTAGCGCTCAGCAGCCAAGGACAGATGCTGGGACAACATCACCAGCGTTTTGACTCCATGACTCAGTCCATCCAGACTCTTACACAACAGCAATGTGATCAGCAAAAACAGTTGGTGCCGATAGTTGAAAGCATGAGAGAAATCACCACCCAACTCCAACGACTCAGCTCCTCTGGCTCGCCTCTGGCTGTTCCCCCCATGGTTGTTACCAGTTCGTTTGTTGGCAGTAAACCTGATAAATTTGATGGCTCACCTAATCAGTGTAAAGGATTTTTGTTACAATGTTCGATATTTTTTGCGAATTCCCCTCCGAGCTCTGACCAGGCTCATATTTCTTTTGTGATTTCTTGCCTTACGAGCAAGGCCTTAGATTGGGCTACTGCAGTTTGGCCCATAGTCCAATCCGACACTTATAACCACTTTGTTAAAGAAGTTAAAGTGGTCTTTGATCATGCCAATGAGGGCCATTCTCAAGGGGAATTACTCACCCGACTATGTCAGGGTAATCGTTCAGTTTCTGATTACGCTTTGGAATTCTGCACTCTCACAGCTGGGAGTGGTTGGAATGAGCCGGCATTACTAGTGACATTTCACAACGGACTGAACTCTGACATCCTAGTGGAAATGGCTTGTAAGGACGATGGTCTTTCACTAGAGAAGCTGATCTCATTAGCCATTCGCCTAGACCAACTGAAGCACAGGAGATGTCTTTGTCAATCCCCCATGGTTCCAGCTGCTGCACTGGCTCCTCGCCGCTCGTACCCACCTACGACCCAGACTCGTGAGGATCCAGAATCCTGAGAATCTATGCATTGTGTCTCATTCCATTTGTCTGCGGAGGAGAAGCAACAATGCCTCCAAGATGGGCTGTGTCTCTTTTGCGGAACTGCCGGTCAAATTCTACGTGACTGTCAAATCCATAGACACAGAACTTTGGCACCGACCCCAGGAAAGCATGTGGAGCCTACTCCATGCACTAATGTGGTCAGTATACCCACTAAGAGGTTGGTCTCCAAGTCCTTCCTCCTATCCATGACAGTTAACTGCCCTCAGTCTGTCTTTGTGTTCTCAGCATTAACTGATTCCAGAGCTGAAGGGGACTTTATTCATGCCAAACTGGTGGAGCAACTCCAGATTCCTGTGGAGCCACTAGAAAAGCTGCCGAGATTGACTGCTGTCGATGGGGACCCCATGGGAGAAGGACTTGTTAACCAGGTCACGAAACCCATTAATATGACTGTCAGTGCTTTACATTCAGAAGATATTTTTTTTGTATTGAATTCTTGTGAGTATGCTATCATTTTAGGTTTGCCCTGGCTTAGAAAACATAACCCCATCATATATTGGTCTGATAAAGAAATACTTTCATGGTCTAGTTACTGCTATGACCACTGTCTTGCGCTTCCCACAGTTATGGTATCGTCAATGACTATAGAAACCCCAATGCCAATGTCGTAGTTTCCGTTCCCCTGAATACAGTGACCTCTTTTAAGAATTTAGATAGAAAAGTGCTACCAAACTTCCCCCTCACAGAGAATATGACTGTTCCATTGAGTTAATAAATGATGCTATTCCACCTAAGTCTAGGATTTATCCACTCACTCAGGCAGAGGAGAGAGCTTTGGAGGAGTATGTTCAGGAGGCTTGAGAACAGGGTTTCATCCGTCCTTCTACTTCTCCCGCAGCTGCAGGGTTCTTTTTCGTCAACAAGAAAGATGGGGGACTTAGGCCCTGCATTGACTATCGTGGCTTAAATCAGATCACTAAACCCTATTCTTACCCGCTGCCTTTAGTTCCCGTAGTGCTAGAACAACTTCATGGAGCATCTATATTCACAAAACTTGACTTAAGAAGTGCATACAATTTAGTCTGCATAAAGGAAGGTGACAAATGGAAAACTGCATTTCTTAACATTAGGGGGCACTATGAGTATTTAGTAATGCCCTTCGGGTTGCATAATGCCCCGTCCGTATTCCAAGCATTTATAAATGATGTCCTCAGGGATATGCTTGGCAAATATGTTATCGCCCAGATCGATGACATCTTGACTTATTCCCCTAATCTTGACACTCATATTCGTCATGTTCGTTCTGTCCTTACAAATCTGCTTGAAAACCAGCTGTATGTTAAAGGGGAAAAGTGTGAATTTCATCTCCCTTCTACTTCTTTCCTTGACTATGTCATCAGTCCAGAGGGTGTTGTTATGGATGATAAGAAGGTAGAAGCTGGAACTAATTGGCCCGTCCCTACTTCCATAAGGGAACTCCAGTGATTTCTTGGGTTTGGTAATTTCTACCATCGTTTCATTTGCAATTTCAGTAGTCTAGCAGCTCCTCTTACCATCTTATTGAAAGGAAATGCCAAAAAACTCTTATGGAATCCCCGGACACAAGAAGCATTAAAATCCCTCAAGGTAGACTTCACCTCTGCCCCCATTCTGAAGTATTCTGATCCCACTCAGCCTTTTGTGGTGGAGGTGGATGCCACTGAGGTAGGCACTGGAGCTGTGCTGTCCCAGCGTGTAGGTGACCCCTGTAAATTACATCCGATAGCCTTCTACTCCCATAAACTGACCCCTGCCTAACATAATTACAGTATCAGAGATAGGGAATTGCTGGCCATGAAACTAGCTTTCAAAGAATGGCACCATTGGCTAGAGGGAACTACGCATCCCTTCATAGTGTTAATGGATCATCAAAATCTTGAATATTTATGGTCAGCTAAATGGCTCAACCCCTGTCAGGCTCGGTAGTCCCTATTCTTCTCTCAATTCAATTTTTCCATTTCTTATCCTCCTGGTTCCTGTAATACTAAAGCAGATGCCCTTTTCCGTATATATCCCAGTCCTGAGTCCTCCCTTGAGGTTGTTAATATACTACTCCCATCAGTTGTGGTCACCCCTATTAGATGGGAAATAGATGAAAAGATCAACCAAGAACTATCTGTCACTCCTGCCCTTGAATCTTGCCCTGTAGGAAGGATGTACCCACTCAATGCAGGGACAAATTAATTATGTGGGCCCACTCCTCTTTGACTTCTGGCCATCCAGGAGAGACACGTATGCACCAGTTATTGTCTGGCAGATATTGGTGGGAAAATATGCTGTCAGATATCCATAGATTTGTCTCCTCGTGCACCACCTGTTCAAAGTGCAAAACACCCAAAACTCTCCCTGCCGATAAACTCATGTCCTTGCCCGTCCATGGTCACATATTCCATATAAATAATATGGAAATATTGTCTGAAAGTCCAGCCATCCATTATCTGTAGCCGCTTATCCTGTCCCGCAGGGTCTCAGGCAAGCTGGAGCCTATCCCAGCTGACTATGGGCGAAAGGCGAGGTAGACCTGGCGACTTGTCCAGGGTGATCACAGGGCTAACACATAGACACAGACAACCATTCACACCTACGGTAAATTTAGAGCCTCCAATTAGCCTAACCTGCATGTCTTCGGACTGTGGGGGGAAACGGAGCACCCGGAGGAAACCCATGCAGACACGGGGAGAGCATGCAAACTCCACACAGAAAGGCCCTCGTCGGCCACCGGGCTTGAACCCAGGACCTTCTTGCTGTGAGGCAACAGTGCTAACCACTACACCACTGTGCCGCCCACCTCTGAAAGTCCAAGATATTATAAATTTATTTCTAATATTTGTCATATCTGTTGGTCATATTCAATTATTTACTTACCATCCAAAAACATATAAATCTCTCTCTCTCTGTGAGTGCCAGAAACACTTCTCCTCAGTTCAGAATCCCTTTGAGGCAACAGATTCCTTTGCAAGAACCCCAGGGACAGAAGAGAGAAAAGTACTTACCACAACAAAAATGAAAGAGTAACAGGCCAGAGTGTTATGTCTGTGGAAGTTCACATACATCCCACTGAGGTCAAAAGGCAGGACCAATTTTTCCAGAGGGTACAGGGCTATTTCAGACCAGGCCTGCAACGTGAGAGATGCCTCCTAATTTCCTTCAGTCAGATCTAGCATAGAGACATACTACATGCACTATAAATTCAACCTCTCTTTGCACGGTGCAAGTGTCAAAGCCCGACACTTCAATCTGCTTCCAGAAGTCTTCACAGAAAAATACTCTGCCATTAGACTACCACAATATAATGTGATTTATGAGACCACAAGATGGTACACCGTTGAGCCCACATATTCACAAAGCTGCACCCTACCTCTATCTTAGACTTTCAGACAATGTTTCAGTCCTGCTAACACCATCTTACACACCACTCCTCCAACACACTAAACAGGACACATAACAGTTGGGCCAGAGGGAGCTAATTCTGCAAACCAGGATTGCTCTGAGTGCATTGACTGGAGTATCTTCAAAGAAGCTGCTACCAAAGGTCATCTCCCAATAAGCAGCTACAGTGAGTGGCTACATCAACAAGTGCATTGATGATGTAATCACAAAAACTATCACCAAATGTGCAAAACAGAAGTGGCAGTTTGCAGCCAAGGTCTACAGGCAATACAGTGAGAATCAACTTGTCCCACAGCATCAGGCTGGGGAAGTGCAACCATGCAACGAAAATCACAAACCACTTCGACAACATTAGAGATGCACGGCACATGTAGCAAGGTATCCAAGCCATCACAGACTGCAAGTGCTGCCGATGCTGACACAGGCATCTCCTTCCCAGATACACCCAATTCCTTCTATACACAGTTTGAAGCACAAAACACTACCATTGTAGAAATCCACCGATCCATCTGGTGCTCTGCTTGTCCTTGGTGCACATGGGAAAGACTCTCTCCAGACTAAACTTTTGCAAAGTTGTGGTACCCAATAATAATGTACCCATGTAAGAGTTCAGAGATGGTATAGATCATCTGGCTGATGTCCTGATGGACATCTTTATCTCCCTGAGCCAAGCAGATGGCTATCACCATTATACCAGTGCTGATAAAGTCTGCAGTGTTAGGACTACTGCCCAGTAGCACTCACACCAATCAACATGAAGTGCTTTAAGTGACTGGTCATGAGTCACATCAGTACCAGACTCCCCACCACACTGGACTCTCTGCAGTTCACATACCACCCCAACCATTCCACAAAGGATGTAACTTTGTTTGCTCTTAGAGTTCAGTTCAGTATTCAAAGTAATCATCCCCCAGCAGTTAACTGATAAGCTGCGATCGAAGACTGCAACTCCCAAACCAGACAGCGATTCAGCTGGTCAGGACACTTTCTGTGGTGCCCCAGCACATTGTTCTGTATCTGGATCATGGACTTCCTCACTGAGAGCCCCCAGTCAGTTTGCATCAGCAACAAGACCTCCAACAATTTCACCCTGAGCACTGGTGCCCCACTGGGCTGTGTGCTCAAGCCACTGCTGTTCACACTGCTGACCCATTACTGCACTGCCAGATCCAGTTAAAATTACATTGTGAAGTTCGCTGATGATACAACAGTGGTCATAAGTGACAGCAATGAGACATCATACAGAGAAGAGGTGGAAGGGCTTACAGTCTGGTAAAAGAACAAAAACTGTCTCTGAATGTTAACAAACTAAAATATATTGTTGTTGACTTCAGGAAGTCCTGTGTTGAGTACTCCCCCTGTGCATAAATGGCTCCACAGTACAGAGAATGATGAGCACCAAGTTCCTTGGCATTCACACCATGGAAAACCTCACCTGGACAACCAAAACCAGCTCCCTGGCCAAAAGAGCCCAGCAGTGCATGCATTTCCTCCAGCACCTGAAGGACAAAAGGGAAGGGAAACATCCTTCCACCCATCCTCACCATGTTTTATAGGGCACCACAGATAGTGTCCTGACCAGCTGCTTCACTGTCTGGTTTGGAAATTGCAACATCTCAGATCACAAGATCCTACAGAGGATAGTTCAGACATCTGAACACATCACCAGGACACATCTATAGCTTTGTGAGGAAGTTTTCTACTCAGGCAGCATCCACAAGGCCTCCAGCATTGTAGATGATCCTAAACAATCCCACTCCTCCCATAATCTATTTGCCCTGTTCCATCTGGCAGAAGTTTCTGCAGCATTCACTCAAGGGCTGCCAGACTGGGTAACAGCTTCTGAGTCCAACTAGCACCTACTGCATGGATACGTTAAATCAATAATGATATCCAAGTCACTTTAAACGTTTTGGTTCCATCTGTCTGACTGTTCCTTACTGT
>JAOANJ010000026.1:27913774-27931109 GCA_026413345.1 Ariopsis seemanni | reverse complement strand
GAAACTTCCACATCATTGCATTCCGTTTTTATTTACAATTTGTACTTTGTCCCAACTTTTTTGGAATCGGGGTTGTAATTTATTTTTTAAAATGGAACTATTCAAACAGAGTTACTTAAATAAACTGTGCACAATTACTTTCAACAAGCAAAAGGAACCAAAATGTAGGCAGAAATGTATTAAATTGTAAACTCGAAAGACCAAGTTGAGCATGAATACATTTCTAAATCAAAGATGTAGTATTCTGTAGCCATATTAAACTAAACTGTACATGTCTTACTTTATTATGCAAACATATGTTTATCTGTCCTTTCAGTACCCACACATTTGAGGCAGATTTGGTCCATCGTGTCTGACTTTGCTGTTGGACAACTTGGCAAACTGCAGCACTGATATCCTGTTACCTCTACTTTTATTTACATCTGAGGCATAATTGTAATGCACAGACAAGTGATTACAAAAAAAAAATTTTGGTACCAAGTATTGTCTTTTCAGCTGGATTAGAAGAATAGCAGTCAAAGTAAATTGGGTAACACTTTATATGAGGTCTGCAAATAAGCAGATACTAATACATAACTAATGCTTTCATAATGCTGAATTAATACATGCAATAATCAGGAAATAATATAACATACACTAACCCTATTTCTAGAAAAGTTGGGATATTTCCCAAAATGCAATAAAAACAAAAATCTGTGATTTGCTAATTCACATGAATCTTTATTTAACTGACAAAAGTACAAAGAAAATATTTTCAATAGGTTAACTAGCCAACTTTATTGTATTTTGTAAATATAAATGAAGTTAGAATTTGATGCCTACAACCCTCAAAAAAAGTTGGGACAGATGGAAAATAAGACTGAAAAATTTATAGGCTATTCAAGTAACACCATTTTGGAAGAGTTCACAATAAGCAGGTTAATTGGTAACATGATTGGGTATAAAAGGAGCATGCACCAAAGGCTCAGTCTTTGCAAGCAAGGATGGGTTATGGCTCACTCCTTTTTGCCAAAATTCATGCGAGAATTGTTAGTCAGTTCAAAAAGAACACTTCTCAATCCAAGATTTTAGGTCTTTCAAAATCTGTAGTACATAATATTGTGAAAAGATTCAGGGAATTCACAGACATCTCCATGCATAAAGGACGAGGTCAGAAACTATTGTTGAATGTGCATGACCTTTGAGCCCTCAGGTGACACTGCCTGAGAAACTGTCATGCTAATGTGACAAATATAGCCACATGGGCTCGGGAGTACTTTGCAAAGCCATTGTCACTTAACACAGTCTGCCACTGCATCCAGAAATGCAGCCAGAAACTGTATTCCACAAGAAGGAAGCCATTCATCAATTTTATGCAGAGGCACCAGCAATTTCTCTGGGTCTGAACTAATCTCAGATGGACCAAAAGACAGTGGAAAAGTGTGCTGTGGTCAGATCTGATGTGCTCTTGTTTTCAGGAGAACTGGACATAGAGTTCTCAGTGCATGACCATTCAGTTTGTTATCAGAGAAAGGTGCAACAGCCAGCATCTCTGATAGTATGGGGTACATCAGTAAGTTGCATGAATGTGAAGGTACCATTGATATATTGGGGCATATATTGGGATTTTAGTGAAACATATCATTAAGGCAACATATTTTCATGGGAAGTTCATGCTTATTTCAGAAGGACAATGCCAGGCCTAATTCACATGGGCTACAACAGTGTGCCTTTGTAAATACAGAGTGCATATGCTAGACTTGCTTGCTGCCAGTCCATATCTGTCTCCTGTTGAGAATGTATGATGCATCATGAAGAGGAGAATCAGACAAAGGTGACCACGGACTGTTGAGCAGCTGAAGTCTTGTATGAAGCAAGAATAGACAAAAATTCCAATTGCAAAACTACAACAATTAGTATCCTCAGATCCTATATGATTAAATAGTGTTATTAAAAGGAAAGGTGAGGTAATACAATGGTAATAATGCCTCTGTCCCAACTTTTTTGAGTGTGTTGCAGACATTAAATTCAAACTTTGTTTGTATATCCAATATACAATTAAGTTGGTCAGTAAAACTCTTGAAAATATTTTTCTTTGTACTTTTGTCAGTTAAATAAAGGTTCATATGAATTAACAACTGACAGAATTTTGTTTAATTGCATTTTGGAAAATATCGCAACTTTTCTGGAAATGGGGTTAGTATATTGGCAGCCTCTGTCATATATGAATATTCATTAATAATGGTAACAGTTAAGTATTAACATATTTTTAACTCATTATGTTGTTATATCATGCATATAAAGATTATTTATCCTACATTATGTATTACAAACTGTGGTATTTAAGCAAATTTGGACTATTTGCAATTAAAAGTCAGTGCTACAAAGAAGTTACTTTGAGACATGATTAAAATGAATCCACTTTATTGGCTTACTGTTATAAAAATGCTTGTGGTGATGATGTCACAAGAGGTAAATCCATTTAAGCACATGGTAAAGACAGGACCCTGTGCCACCATGCTGCACCTGATTTGACCATAATTGATATACTACCCATTTATTCCCCTCAATGCCAACATCCTAATGTTGTCTTATTACAAGATTTTATAATATAGTTGGATCACATTAATAATACGTCAGTTGATCACACTCTAAACAATTCAAGCTCTTAGATTAGACCTCTATTTAAATTAATATTAGTGTATAGAATGAAATCATGTTCTGATTAATAATAATCTCATCTCATTCATCTCATTATCTCTAGCTGCTTTATCCTGTTCTACAGGGTCACAGGCAAGCTGGAACCTATCCCAGCTGACTACGGGCAAAAGGCAGAAATATAGAAAATTCTAAAGGGTTCACAAACTTTCAAGCACCACTGTATTTGAGACTCCTTAAAGTAAATTTTTCCACATCTGTCATCTTCTCCAACTCACAGCACTTGTCAGGGGTGTGGGATGGCCATGTCAAAGGCTTGAATCAATGAGTATTGAACCATTTTTGTGTAGAACCATTTAGGTTTTGGATTGTTGTTCTGCTCCATGATCCAACAATGACTTACTTGTAGCTTTCTGGCAAAGGCAGCCAGATTTACCTGGTTTCTGTCCTTGAGTAAAAACTTGCAGTAAAACTAAAATAAATAGAAATGTATGTCATGCTAGATAACTGCAATGCTTACACCACTGGTAGTGATGGTGAGACGAAAAACATATTGGAGCTCCTTGGCATAAAGAAAAACATGCAATCTTGATTATTCTTGCAGTAGCAAATCTGTGGAAGCAGGTTTATAATATATTGATCTTTATAGATAATATATTGACGTTTATAGTGAATACACATTCACTGAGCACTTTATTAGGAATGGCTGTATATATACTCATTCATTCAATATCTAATCAGGTAGTCATGTAGCAGCAGTGCATAAAAATCATGCAGATATGGACCAGCAGCTTTGGGTAATGTTCAAATCAGCCATCAGAATGGGGAAGGGGGGAGGGAAAAAAGGGTCTCAGTTAGTGCCAGATGGGCTTGTTTGAGTTTTCCTATAACTGCTGATCTCCTGGGATTTCCATGCATAACTGTCGCTGGAATTTCCCCAGAATGGTACAATAAAGAAAAAACTTCCAGTGAAGAGCAGCTATGCAAATGGAAACAACTTATTTATGAGAGAGGTCAATGGAGAAGGCCAGACTGATTTGTGCTGACAGAAAGGCTACAAGTAACTCAGACAACCACTCTGTGCAATTGTGGTGAGCAGAAAAGCATCTCAGTGCACACCTTGAACCTTAAGACAGACAGGCCACATCATTAGACCATCTCAGGTTTCACTTCTGTCAGCCAAGAACAGAAAGCTGAGGCTGCAGTGGGCACAGGCTCACCAAAACTGGATAGCTAAAGGCTAGTAAAACATAGCCTGATCATACGAATCTCGATTTCTGCTGAGGGTCACAGATGGTAGGGTCACAATTTGGCAGCAACAGCCAAATCCATGATCCAACAGCATGAATCTATGGACCTAACCTGCCTTGTGCCAGTATTTATTACTGCTGATCATGTGCATCCCTTCAAGGCCATAATTTACCATCTTTGACTACTCCCAGCATGATAATGCATCATGTCACAAAGCAAAAATCGTCTCAAACTGATTTCTTGAACATCAAAATGAGTTTAATGTTCTTCAGTGGCCTTCCCAGTCACCAGATCTGAAGAAGAAGAAGCCTGTATTTGCCACATGCACACTCAAGCACAGTGAAATTCGTCCTCTGCATTTAACCCATCTGAAGTGGTGAAAACACACCCCACCCACCCAGAGCAGTGGGAATCCACTGGATAGAAAACTTTGGGATGTGATAGAACTGGAGATTCGCAGAATGAAAGTGCTGCAATCATATCAACATATAGGACCACATTGGAAATAAGCAATTTTTGCTTTCATGTGTTATCCTGGTTTTTAATTATCATATTTACATGGATAGTGTTTGTATGATTATTATTTACTGAATAAACAAATAAAATAAAAAAAACATGAGCCAGAATCTCAAACATTTCCAAAATTCTTTGGAATGAATTAAAGAATTGAAGCTGTTTTAAGAGCAAAGCGAGGCCCTACCCAGTATTAGTACAGTGTTCCTAGTAACGTGTATGTAAGTGTAAATGGTCAGTTGGCTTAGTGGACAAACGCACAGGTTAGAGAACAGTGCTAACACCATTACTCGTCAAATGATGAGAACCAAACATGGGGGGGGAAATCAGTGTTAAAATTCAACTCTCATAAAATCAGTATGTCAGTAGCATTTTAGCCTGTTGACTCGAAACTCTTTAATGTGAATTGTTCGATCAACACAGTCCACGCATATCATATTCCATGTCACATGCTCCTCTTCGTTTTTTCATTTGAACTGTGGCGCGTCACTGAGGCCACGCCTCTTGTACCGCCTACAGGAAGTAAGACTTTTTTTTATTTAAGGAATATCGCTGGCCCTGGTTTACATTTTCAGAACCCTCCAGTTGGTTAATTACCATCACAACTGAAAAAGAATCGATAATTTGCACTTTATTCTTTACGAATGCATCAACTGCACAACGAATCCCATAACTATTGGCGTTTTGTATTATATAAATCTTCCCTGTGGGACTTTTATTAATGCATGGTCTAGCGCAGAGATTTTTAACATGCAGAAGATGTGTACACGATTCAGTTTCCGGTTTGAACGAATTCGAAATTACATTTTTACAGCGATAAAATATTGTTGAGGGAAAAAATGATTTGTTAATTTAAGTAAATTCAGTTCGCAAACACAGGTTTAAGTGAGCAGTCATAGCCCATATAATGTCTTTAACACAACTTGAGAGTGTACCATCTTGCCGCTTTTGAGCATCTTTGATAAAGCTTTCTGTTTTTGACTTTGTTAAACCGGCTGTGACTGGTTCGAACTGGCCTAGTGAGTTTGCGCACTGAGTGTAAACAGGAAGAGGAAAATTAGGCTGTTACGGAACAGGACGTGAGACTTAATAGGTAGTGATTGTTTTTGGTAATTAAGGCATTTTGAATTCTGTTCGCGAAAGGTTATTTATCCGTGCAGACGTGTTTGTTAAGAATTATGTGTACTACAGCAGAACAGTGACGACAAGAACGTCTGCTGGAGGAAAAAGCTAACGGACGGTAGTCTTCAGTCTCCTGGCTAGCTGGCAGCTCTGACAGGATTTTGGCGTATCTCGTTAGCTGAATGGCTACATAAACAGTTGCGTGAGTGGGGAAGACAGACTTGATACTGAAAAAGTATTTAATAAATAATGCTAGCTTGTCGTAATTAAACAACGACAATACGTTTTAAATCCGTATTCTCCAAGCCGACGCCATGGCCCACTAACTGAGCTGGCTAACGTAATATCTAGCTAGCTAAGTTAGCCCCTTCTCAGAAAGAGGAACGCTTCGCCATTAGTGACGGTTTTTTAAACTACATTAGCTGCTTCTGGAAATGGTTCAGAAAGATAAAATAGTGGAATTGTCCCAGTCGGACCCTGAACCGTGTCCGGCAGGGACGGAGGTCGGTGTGGTGGACGTTCAAAGCTCAGTGGAAGAACACAGTGTTGTGGCTGAAAGAACAGGCCGCAGAAAATTCATCAGCGGTGTTGTTGAGGGTGAGTTCAGAGCTCCATTGTTTGCTCACATGAAATATATTTCAGCAAGCATTTCTGTTGAGAAGGACTACTTCGACCCTCAGTTAATTTCTGTCTTTAACTTGAACGTTATGCAGAGTACTGGTGTTTATGAGAGGTTGGAAATTCTTTGCCAGTACGATTACCATCCTCCCAAGGACGCAATGTGTGAAACTGTTTCCCCCCTTTCTTCTTTTTTACTAGGATTTTATGGTCGACCATGGACAATGGAACAAAGAAAAGAGCTGTTTCGGCGGTACCGTTTCCTTATCATTGCAAATACAATAACATGTACTTAATAATTATAGCGTTTGAAAACTGACGCACGTGAATCCTCTTTCTCGTTTACCAGACAGCAGAAATGGGGATTGAACACGTATTTGTATGCGCCGAAAGATGACTACAAACATAGAATGTTCTGGAGAGAGATGTACTCTGTGGAGGAAGCAGGTAAAGTCTATTGTTGGACTCTACTGTGTAAACCTAAGAGTCGTGATGTGCTGTTAAATTAGCAGATGGTTACGATTTTTTCATTTTTCCTTTAAAGAACAACTGATGACGCTGATAAGTTCTGCAAAAGAGCATGGGATTGAGTTCATTTATGCCATTTCACCTGGTCTGGATATAACATTTTCAAACCAGAAAGAGGTCTCTACACTGAAAAGAAAGTTAGACCAAGTAAAGCAATTTTATTACATTATTATTATTATTATTATTAAATACATTTTTTTTAAATACAGTAAATTTCCCCCCTCTCACTAATCCTCAATTGTTTATACAGGTTTCTCATTTTGGGTGCAAGTCCTTTGCTCTACTTTTTGATGACATTGATCACAACATGTGCCCAGCCGACAAAGAAGTGTTTAGCTCGTTTGCACATGCACAAGTTTCTATTACCAATGAGATCTACCAGTATTTAGGAGAGCCTGAAACATTTTTGTTTTGCCCCACAGGTAAAATAAGATTATTATTCTTTTTATTGGGATGTGAAAGTCACTATTGTTATATTTTGTTTGCTTAACTTTTTGTCTTGCACTTTTCAGAATACTGTGGAACGTTTTGCTATCCAAATGTGGCCCAGTCGCCTTACCTGCGTACTGTTGGTGAAAAGTTGCTGCCTGGCATTGATATTTTGTGGACAGGTATGATTATATTTATTTATTTATTTATTTATTTATTTATTTATTACTTGATATACACTTGGAATGCGTGCAGTGGTTTGTATTTTCATGCTAACTTTAAAAGTTTGGTTTTTTCAGGCCCAAAAGTTGTTTCTAAAGACATAACGGTAGAGTCTATTGAGGAGGTGACTAAGATCTTGAGGAGATCTCCTGTCATCTGGGACAATATTCATGCCAATGACTATGATCAAAAGAGGTTGTTCCTTGGCCCTTATAAAGGCAGGTCCACAGAACTGATACCTCGGCTAAAAGGAGTCCTCACCAACCCCAACTGTGAATTTGAGACCAACTTCGTGGCAATTCACACACTTGCAACATGGTACAAGTCTAATATGAATGGAGTGAGAAAGGATGTTGTCATGAGTAAGTATCATTATCACTAATTGCCTTCCCCCCACCAATCCCAAAATTCAGGGCTCTATTGTAGTCTGATTTTACTTTAAGTTGGGTTATGTAGGATTTCTTCTGGCAACATGTAAGCTTTGTTATTAAAGAAAACAGTGGACAACTTGGTGGTTCAGTTTTAGCTGCATGGTCTTGCATAACATAACCAGTATGACTAGGTAGGTTGGATGTGTACACGAACAGATTTTGAGCATTTTATAACTAAACGCAGGCCCCGGTTTGTAAAAATAAAATGGTAATAGCTGTGTTGCATTTCCTTACTTATATTTTTATTGTTCTTTTATTAGTTTATTATGTAATACTTGCTACATGTGTAAATGTACTGATCCAGCTGATTTAAAGGGTATATGCATATTCTTTCTTTATCATGTGTTTTCCCAGCTGACAGTGAAGACAGCACAGTGTCTATTCAGATCAAGTTGGAGAATGAGGGAAGTGATGAGGAGCTGGAGACCGACATTCTTTACAGTCCACAGATTGCTCTTAAGCTAGCTCTTACCGAGTGGCTCAGCGAGTTTGGAGTGCCTCATCAATACAATAGTAATTGCCATTATTTGCTAGTAGTTAAATAAAAATGTGGTTAACACAAAGTTCTGTCTGCAGTGAGAAATACTGATTTTAGCGACTCTGTGTATACGTCGCTCACTCCATCTGTTTTCGCAGGCCGCCAAGGAGCTCACAGTGGCCCGAAGAGTGCCTCCATTGATGTGCCCTCAATGACTTCCCCTACTCTAGAATCCTCCACGACAGTAACCACAGTTTTTCAACAGCCCATCATGAGCCCTGCGGCTCCTCTCAGTGAAGAACCCCACACGCTGCACAAAGAGGAGGAGGAGGAAGTGGAGGTGGAAGTAGAGAAGAAAGATTCAGATGAGGAGCCTATGGAGATGGTATTAGAGAAACAAGATGAAGTAGAGGATGCCAAGAATGTCAATCAGATCCTCACAAAAATTGTTAAAGCTGCAATGACTGAGGATCTCAAACCCATGGACACTGATAAGGAGAGTATTTCCAAAACTCCAGAGATGTCAGTTCAGGAGGACTCCAGCAATGACATTGCACCCATGCAGACTGATGAGCAGCTCAATAAAGAAATGTTTGTTCCAGGACCCAATGAGAAACTGCTGTACACAGCTGAGGCACTCACACTGGAGGACTTGTCTCTGCTGGCAGAACTGTTCTACTTGCCGTATGAACATGGTCCAAAAGCAGTGCAGATGCTCAAAGAGTTCAACTGGCTCAGAGCTAACACAAGCATTGTTAGTGTAAACTCCAAATGCGAGGACTCGGAGAAAGTAAGTGTTTTAGTCGAGACAGTAAATGGTCCTGTCTCAAATTTATTTTACTTGGCAAAATTTAGAGCACAGATCACTAAGTTTGGTGTGTCACTGTGGTGATCCCAAATACATTTTTTTTTTTTTTTTTAGAAACTCATTTATAATGAATGAAGAGTTAAGTGTTATTTTACTGAATATTTCAGTGCCAATTTTAATGTCATTTGTGTTGTGGAGCAATATTTTTTTTCCTTTTTTACACACATTTGGGGTCACAACATTTAAACCATTCCACTATTTGAGCATAATTATTGTATCAATTGAAGGGAAATGGGATAAAACCAAGAACCACATTGCATCAAAATGGAGGATACGCAGCCTCTGTTCTGACCACTTGGTGGTGCTTTTAAAACCAAAAAATGATCTTGTTGCAGGGACTAGTTTTTCATTTTGTAGCTGTTAATAAAATGTTTGCTTTATATTGATTTGAGCTTTATGCTTCTGTCAGGTGACTGAGTGGCATGCCAGAGCAGAAAATTTTGAGGAGATGTGTTGCGCTGTCATGCAGATGTTCACCAGACTCTCTAACTCGGCCAATCGAACCATTTTGTATGATTTGTATCCCTATATCTGGGATATAAAGAGTATCATCTCTATGGTGAAATCATTTGTCCAGTGGTTAGGTAGGTATGACTACGCTTTTCAATTTTATTTATTTAAATGGGACTGGTGGAGATCATCATACATTAAGCACGCGCACACATACACAGTATAAGCTGGGTTAGGGGTTAGCTTCTACATTAGGACATTCATTTATTTAGAGTCAAGAATATAGAAAATCAGCATTGTATTCAGAACAATTGGCCAGACATATTTTTCAATATAATGAGGAAAATTTTCACTTGTTAGTTTTAAGGTAGTTCATGGGATACAAACATACCTAATACATTCTCTCAAATATGCATCAGAATCAATTTTCTTAGGTTAGAATATTTATTAAAACAAGAGAAACTTTTTTTAAATAGGCTTTTATGACTATTGCTTTAGTTTTATCCCCCCCCATTTTTTTTTCCCCCCTACTGTTTTGTGAATACTGTTTTTCTTCACTGACTGAATGCTGTCTTCAGTGCTCAGCTGTTCTCTTTATTTGCCAGTGTAATGAAGTAGACTAAAAAAAATAGGTGAATGTTAGTGGGCCTATCTCTGTAAATATAGATATAATTTATTTGGCCATGGTTTGAGTTTCCAGTGTGGGTCCTGCTGCTTGCTGTGTCCAGTATGATTGTGCAACACCTGCTGGCATTTTTTTGATCAAGGGCCTGACCGTGATGGAAAGTTGATCCTTTACGCCCTAGCGCGCCGCGCATGCGAGCTTGGAAAGCGAGACAGGTGTGTAAGGCTATTCTGGTGCGATTTAATAATACAAGAAGTTATTGGAGCAAGACGTTGAGCAAATCAGTACAATGTAATATCTATACAAAATTGTTGAATGCTTTACTCTAACTGGACTGATCTGAGCTGAGACAGTGCACCTTACCAAATGTGTCCATAAATAATGCTGTATGTAAAGATTTTTGTGGAGAAGCACAGTTGGTGTTAATTAAAAAATATATATATATAAATATGTAACATTTTTTAGCATTACGTTTTATAGCCAGTTCCTTTGGGAACCATGTTCATATGATGTGAACTATAATTGATATGACCTATGGTATCTGCATTATGGACCTGATGGTTAGAGTACTGGATTCTGTTCCAATTATTTGTAGTTGTAAAAAGATGATTGAATAATTATAGCACCAGCATGGCCTGGGTTACCTTGGTAACCACATTTCATTCACAGGTTTCTGTCCAGCTATATGATAAAGCAACACAGCAGGCAGCAACCAAAAACTGGTCAAGCCTCATTTTAGTCCAAAAGAATGTAGGACCCAAGCAAGTTAATATATGCTGCAGATCAAAAATATCTTTTGAGACATTTTAGTACAAAACAAAAAAAAATCTCACCAAAAGCAGCTTTAATGTATGGGTGTCTCCTCTTTAAAAAAAAAAAAAGTGTCAGTTTGTACAATAGGTCTTGCTATGTGTGCCATAAATGATGCCCTCTTGGCCTGCATCTCAGCTTTTCTGCGCAACCAGGCAAATGTAGTATGCCTGCATTTCCTACCTTATCCTTTTCTCCTCTGTTTCCTTGGTTCAAAGCAGTGCAGATGGCAATCAGTCAGCGCCTCACTGCTGTTGTTCTAAAATTACTTACTAACGAAGTCTTCTATTGTCTTTTCCCTTCATTATGTACAGATGGAAGAATCCTCAGCACAAGTTTCTACTGCTATTGGATCGACAGTGGACTATGTATGCACTGTGTTAGTTATTAGTCAGGTTTTTGTTTTTTTGGGGGGGTGGTTTTGTTTTCTTACTGTTTCTTATATTAACATTTTACATATGTTTTTGGAAAAAGATTTTGAATGAAGTCACATTTGCGCAGCGAGAGTTGACGGTATAAGTGTTAACCCCAAGATTTTTTTCTGGCAGCTCTAACGTTGTTTTTGTTTCTATCAGTAGGCATAATTGAGATGGCTTCATGACCAGCTATGAAGCACCACCTTGGGGGAAGCATTGTCTTAAATTTCTTGTGTTCCCTGGCCTTATTTGATTTAATACAAAGTTACATTCTTACTGTATTGTGTACTAATCAACAGCATTTTGACTGTGAATTCCCCTCAGATGGTGCACATTTGTGCTGTGTCCTGCCATTTCTTCAGAGGATGTGTGCTTAAGCATTTCTATGAAATCCAGGTTAAATGGGAGCATGTTGTCTCCTATATCCTTGCTGCATTTGTCTTGTTACATGACTGAGTTTCAGTCCCCTTGCATTTGGTGGTTAATAAACATTCACAATTTTGTCAAAACTGAATAAATGGATGAGACGTAGTCGTCAGTAGTTTCTCAGGGTGGGGGGTCTCTCTTTCAGCAGCTCTGCCCTCTTAAAGGGTTCTGGTCTGCCTGGATAATTACTTGGGCTCAGTGTCGAAGTTGCTTGAGCTGATGAACGGTGCCTGGCAGTCATGTGACAAGGCAGATGTAAATGTGACTTCAGATGAGTTAGAATTCAGAGGGGCTTCAACAGCTGAAGTTTAATTAATTACTAGCAAGCCACTGATGTAGAACTAACATTTCTAAACAGACTGACGTTAATTAAAGAGGAGCAGCATATTAGACAGCTCATCATTTGCAAAATGCTTACTTTTCTTTCTGCGTTATTTTAAGTAATTTAAGTTTCTTAGCATGGTATGTAATTAAAACTTAATCTAATTGTGAACAATTGCTTTTAACAGTCTGTGACTTTTAAGGACTATCCTGCAGCACAGATCCAGATTCCTTTGATGATTTGGCTTTGCATATAATGTTTACATCAGAGATTGTCCCGTTATCAATCTAAGCTTTAGCTGCTTAAGCCCAGAGACCCAGGTTTAAAGTGGTGTTTTTTTGTTTTGTTTTTTTTGTTTTTTACTTTTGTTTACATTTCAATATAGTACGTAATTTTAGTGCGCAAACGTATATTACAATTTACTTTTCAATGGCGTGATATGGAAATAGACACCACTATACCCCATACCCCCTTCCTCCTCATTCTGGCAGAAAGCCCCTCACATAACATTCTCCGCTTGGATCTGATCTCAACAGGGTGTCGTAGTCAGTCCTCAGCACAGTTCTTAAGTGGAGACCAAGAGCCCTGGGCCTTTAGGGGCGGTCTAGCGGGAGAGTTCCAGGTATCCTATATTGAATTCACAGCCAAATGTTAAAAATGGAGTTTTATTTTTAATTTTGTTTCTGGTGTGCTTGCAGAATGTTAAGGGTTGGTCTGTTGAAGGTGAGCTGACAGCTACAACAAAATAGATTAATTAAATCACTTATGCTTGACCAGCAGAATTGTGAATTTGTGCTGAAATGTCATAGAAAAGGGATATGAATAGCTTCACAGCTAGTTTTTAAGATGATGGTGTTTCCTGACACAGCCTAAATTTGGGTTTCTTTCAGCAACTGCCCAAAAGAGATGTGGCTTTTCCCTGTGCGCCTGCGGCTGCGCAGCATGGCTAGGGTTTATTTTCATGACACCTTATTCCTTTGCAGGAAGCGCAAATATTATCTGCTGCGCCTGCATCTGCAATACCGCGCTCAGGTGTGCGCCTGCGAGTTCGCCTGCGGAAAACTCCATGAGCAAAGAAGATATTTTACTTCAGACTGTTAAACTTTTAAGCTGGGTAGTAATTTTATTTATTTCATATTTATACTTGTAGTATGAAGTATTAAAGAATATTTTTGCCCTGAAATTTGGTCATGGAGTTTTTGCTTGATGTGTGGCCACATCATTCATTTTCTCAACAGGAAATGCGCAGCGAAAACTTGCGATGCCTTACTGTGGGAAAGCGGCATCTCCTTTAGCCAGTTAAGCCTTTCTCAGACCAAGCCTACAGCCATATGTTCCCTTGTGTATTTGCTTTTGGTTTCTTTCAAAAACATATGAAATATGCACAGAAAGGTATTTAACTTAGTTATGATGTTTACCTGCTCCTGCTGATCACTGACCAACCAAAAGAGCCAGTAAGAGCCCGTTTTTAAATAATTTCTATCATGCCAGCGTTTGGTTACATGTTGTGCTCTTATGTGTTCGGTTGGTTCAGCAGGGCCAGAGGAACTCAGAAGTCTAAGTCTGATTGAAAAGCTGCTCAGTCATGCACTTAAAGCTGGTCAAGTACTGAATGTTTTTGCATTGGTCTTCACAGCGACTCTTGCCAATAGATGGGGCAAACGACCTTTTCTTTCAGCCACCACCATCAATGCCAACTTCCAAAATCTATTCCATAAGGCCTTACTTTCCTAAGGATGAGGTGAGTGTTGAATTTGTGCATTTTTCAGTATATTTGACACTATTTTGATAGGCTTCTCTATTCACAGTTCACCTTTGAAATGAATATTAAATTACCCAAGTGCAAAAATGTCCATCCCACTAAAGTCTTGGAATAGCTGAAAACTGGAACATGATTTGTTTAAATTGTCTCAAAAGTTATTGTTAAACATGTTCGTATTCCCAATTTTCAGCACTATCGATAATTGTTCTAAAGTGGTGTTTGCCTTTTTAGGCTGCTGTGTACAAGATCTGCAAGGAAATGTATACAGAGGGATGCGAAGATATTCCTTTTTCTGACCAGGAACCAGACCTGATTGGGGACAGGTAACAAATGGATGATAATTTTTAAGCATCATCTCTGCCCAAATAGTTCAAATACAAACTCCATTTCCAGAAAAGTTGGGATATTTTCCAAAATGCAATAAAAACAAAAATCTGTGGGGTTTTTTTTTTTTTTTTTTTTTTAAATTCACATGAACCTTTATTTAACTGACTAAAAAGTACAAAGAAAATATTTTTATTAGTTTTACTGACCAGCTTAATTGTATTATATAAATGAAGTTAGAATTCAGTGTCTGCAATACACGCAGAAAAAATTGGCACAGAGGCATTATTACCATTGCATTACATCACCTGCCCTTTTAATAACACTTTTTATTTTTTTTAGTCGTGTGGGAACTGAAGGTAAAAATCATTGCAGTTTTGCAATTGGAATTTTTTTTTCCATTCTTGCTTGATACTAGACTTCAGCTACTCAACAGTCCGTATTGCTGTTGTCTGATTCTCCTCTTCATGATGTGCCATGTATTCTCAGTAGGAGACCGATCTGGACTGGCAGCAGGTCAGTCAAGCACACGTACTGTGCGTCAACAAAGCCACTCTGTTGTAGCCCATGTAGAATGAGGCTTGACCTTGTCCATGCTTATTCGCACAGGACTTCCTGGGAAGACATTGCCTTGATGACTGTCTCTCTAAAATCCCAATATATGCCCCAATACATCAATGGTACCTTCACACATGTGCAATTCACCCATGCTGTGGGCACTGATGCCCCCCATACCAGCACAGATGCTGGCTTTTGCACCTTTTTCTGATGATAAACTGGATGGTTGTGTTCACCTTTGGCACAGAGAACTTGAGGTCTGGTTTTCCTGAAAACAAGCTGAAATATGGACTCGTCTGACCACAGCACACGTTTCCACTGTCTTTCACGCCCAGAGAAATCAGCGGCGTTTCTGTATAGGATTGATGAATGGCTTCCTCCTTGCATAATACAGTTTCCGATTGCATTTCTGGATGCAGCAGCGGACTGTGTTAAGTGACGACGATTTTCCAAAGTACTCCTGAACCCACATGGCTATATTTGTGACATTAGCATGACGGTTTCTCAGGCAGTGCTGCTTGAGGGCTTGAAGGTCTCACACATTCAACACTTGTTTCTGACCTTGCTATTTATGCACAGAGATGTCTCAGAATTCCCTGAATCATACGTATGGATGGTGTACAGTCAAGCTATCAAAAATCAGGTCGATGCATTACCATATTCTCTTAAGAATGGGGCTCCATGCTGCTATAAACGTTTCAGTTTTATTCTGCCTCTGTCCCCCCCCCCCCCCCTTTTTTTTTGGGGGGGGGGGTTGCAGGCATCAAATTCTAACTTTGTTTTTATTTTCAAAATACAATTAAGTTGATCAATAAAACTAAATACTTTATTTGTACTTTTGTCAAAGATTCATGTTAAGTAACAAACCACACAGAGGGGTGGGGTTTTTTTTGGTACTTTGGAAAATATCCCAACTTTTCTGAAAATGGGGATTATAGCTCACAAATCAATGTCTACTGGCTAGCTGTATCTGTAGCTGTATTAACAAGATGTATTTGTTATACTGTCTATGGATTTTGTTACGAATTACAGTAATTGTGTGTACTTCAGGTTAGTGGGAGGGTTTTTGACACACAGCCCAGACTACGGCTTTGTCCTGGAGGATGAAGAGGGGATTTGTGGTTATGCCTTAGGCACTGTGGATGTCAAGCCCTTTGTCAAGAAATGCAAGATGAGTTGGATTCCATTCATGCAGGAAAAGTACAATAAGCCTGACTCGGAGAAGGATCTGTCCGAGGCAGAGGCAAGATGCACACTTCTCTTCCATGTATAGCCAGTCACTTTAAATACACAACATTGTGACTGGATGTTTCTGTAATTTACTTTTTTTTTTTTTTCCTGCAGAAAATGATGCTAAGCTTTCATGAGGAGGAGGAAGGTTTGCCAGATTCATTTCTTAGTAATTTCCCCTCGCTTATAAAGGTGGACATTCATGCCAAAGTGACTGACCCCAGTGTAGCCAAAAGCATGATGGGCTGTCTCCTTTCATCCTTGAAAGCCAATGGTATGGGCTGTTATTTTGTCAGTTTTCCATTTAGTAGAATCTTACTTCCTGTTCTTTAGAATATTTAAATCTATAGCTGCCATAAACTTGTTTGACAATGACTGAAAAATGGAACAAGATTTGAATGTCTTCCTCTGCTCTTATCTTTATTACTGTTTCCCTTTTCAGGCTCTCACGGTGCCTTTTGTGAGGTCCGACAAATAGACAAACGGATGTTGGACTTCTATGGCAAACTTGGCTGCTTTGAAGTAGCTAAAATGGAGGGCTTTCCAAAAGATGTAATCATAATGGGAAGGAGCCTGTGAAAGGGACCCATTTGGAAGCCAGCTGCCCTTGAAAGAATTTGTACAAAGCTACAGTGGTCTGCATGGATGAGCTGGAGTGTGTCTTTACTACCTGTGACAATGTACACATTGGTACTTTTGGTTGCACTCATTACAGCCTGTTGTTATAGATTATTTCTATAAAGTGTGCTTTTCAGAAACCTCCGAAAGCATTTGCATAATTTAAGGTGCATCTGATGGTTGCTATGTTTTGCAAATCAGGTGGTGTGTTTTGTTTTGTTTTGTTTTTTTAATATAAATTTAATGAGACACTTCTGCTCAAAAAAAAAAAAGTTTGAGCAGGCCCAATACCATTGAGCCCATTACACATGTGGATGGTTACTTTCTCAACACATTCAGTATATTGCAGGATGTATTTAAGTGCAGCACAATCGGCAGATTAAAGTTGCTGCTACACTGTTGAGCTGAGTTGATTTTCCACGCTTTTTAAAAAAAAAAACTATTTTCCTAGCTTGACTGACTGTTCAGGAGTACTCTAGAAGTAAGTTAAGTAGCTGGTTGGGATGGGGTTATCTTTGCTCCATTTTCCAGTCACAGAATGTTAATGCAGCGTTCAGGTTTTCAGAGCAACTTTGGATGTTCTCTGAAAATTCATTGGAACTGATAGGAATGCACATATGAGGAACTTGTATGTCCTTAGAACTGCATGGACACTTTTTTTTTTTTTTTTTTTTTTTTTTTGGGGGGGCTGAACTGC
>JAOANJ010000026.1:27668050-27683792 GCA_026413345.1 Ariopsis seemanni | reverse complement strand
GCTCTCGCAGCCTGCTGGCGCTTCCGCAGGTGACGTCACGAATCTGGCTCCAGACTCCCTTGGGATTTTTCCAGACGTGTTTTGTTATTTTATTTTTTTCTGCTGTAGACAGATGGCCTTGTGCAAAATTACCCTTCTGTATGAGTGTGTAAAGGGACATACTTTCATATAAAAAAAATGAAATTGGTCCAGGATATGCACTTTAAGGTTATTTTAGCATGGAATTATTCAAAAGAGGTATTAGGACTCGGTGGTGTAGTGGTTAGCGCTGTCGCCTCACAGCAAGAAGGTCCTACGTTAGGTTTGAGCCCAGCGGCCAACAAGGGCCTTTCTGTGTGGAGTTTGCATGCTCTTCCTGTGTCTGTGTGGGTTTGCTCCGGTTTCCCCCACAGTCTAAAGACATGCAGGTTAGGCTAATTGGTGGCTCTAAATTGACTGGTGTGAATGGTTGTCTGTGTCTATATGTCAGCCCTGCGATGACCTGGTGACTTGTCCAGGGTGTACCCTGCCTCTCACTCATAGTCAGCTGGGATAGGCTCCAGCTTGTCTGCGGCTCTGTAGAACAGGATAAGCAGCTACAGATAACGGATGGATGGATGGATGGATGGATGTGTATATGACAAACCACAACATAAAATTGACTGATTATTGCTTGGCTTTTCATGCCTAGATCAGGAACTTCTTGATGATGCTATGAACGAAGTGGGTCAAAACTCATTAGATGAGAGCTGGCAAGCTAATCAAGTAAAACTAGGAAAATGAGAGGTAAACAGACTCTCAGGGTGGTTTTATGATCCAATGGCTATCACAGTCAGTAACTCTACTACTTGAGAAAATGGTTATACTTTAATACTGAGAAAATGATATTAAAGTAAATTATACAACCCCAAATCAGAAAAAGTTGGAATGGTATATTGAAATTGAAAGTAAAACTGAAAATTATTTGTAAATCATTTTTGACATGGATTGCACTCAAAACAATATAAAAGCACTTTATTTGATGTTTTATCTCATTAATTTTTTTTCCAAAATAAACACATTATTTTGAAAAAAAAAATCTTGCAACACATTTAAAAAAAGTTGGGACAGTAAAGCATTTACCACTTTAGAATTTTACCATTTCTTCTCACAACATTTAAAGATGTTTAGGGACTGAAGACACCAAGTGATTAAGTGTTTCAGGTGTTATTTTGTCCCATTCTTCCTACAAACAGGTCTTAAGGACTGCAACAGTATGGGGTCGTGGTCATATTTTTTGTTACAAAATTCACCACACATTTTCTATTGAGGACAGATACCCGCTTGTTCTGTAGCCATGCCTTTGTAATGTGTGCAGAATGTGGTTTTGCATTGTCTTGTTGAAATATCCCTGGAAAAGATGTCATCTTGAAGTTGCTCCAAAACCTCAATGTGAGTTACCTTTGCCAAGGGCACTGACACAACCCCATACCATGACAGGCCCTGGCTTTTGAACTTGTTGCTGATAATAGTCTGGATGGTCTTTTTCGTCTTTGGTCCGGAGCATATGTTATCTATTTCTTCCAAAAGACCTGGAATACTGATTCGTCTGACCACAATACACATTTCCATTATGTGATGGTTCATTCCAGATACCTCTGAGCCCAGAGAAGTTGACAGCACTTCTGGACACAGTTAATATGAGGCTTCCTTTTTGCACAGTAAAGTTTTAAATGGCATTTGTGGATGTAACTCTGTATTGTCATGCTGGACAAAGGTTTGCCAAAGTAATCCTGAGCCCATGTGGTTATATCAACTATAGATGAATGACGGTTCTTGATGCAGGGTTGTCTGAGGGATCAGAGATCACAGCTGTTCAGCTTAGGCTTGCGGCCTTGCCCTTTACGCACCAAAATCCCTTCTGATTCTTTGAATCATTTAATGTTGTTATGCACCGTAGAGGGTGAAATATCCAGATCCCTTCATATCTTTCTTTGAGGAACGTTGTTTTTAAATATTTCAAATATTTTCTTATGCATTTGTTGACAAACTGGAGATCCTCAGCCCATCTTTGCTCCTCAAAGATTCGGCCTTTCTTGGATACTGCTTTTGTACCAAATCATGATTGCAATCATCTGTTGACATCACCTGTTTCAAACCAAATCATTATTTTATTGTTTTACCTCATTACTAGCCCTAAATTACCCCATCACATTTTTTTGGAATTTGTTACAGGCCTGAAACGCAGTAATGGATGTATATTAACAAATGAAATGAAGTTGACCAGACAAACATGAAAGATCTTGGGTTCATACCGTCTGCAATGAAATGCATCCATTCGTTATCTGTAACCACTTATCCTGTACAGGGTCGTGGGCAAGCTGGGGCCTATCCCCGCTGACTATAGGCAAGTGGTGGAGTACACCCTGGACAAGTCGCCAGATCATCTCAGGGCTGACACATGGAGACAAACAACCATTCACATTCACACCTATGGCCAATTTAGAGCCACCAATTAACCTAACCTGCATGTCTTTGGATTGTGGGGGAAACCGGAGCACCTGGAGGAAACCCACGCAGATACGGGGAGAACATGCAAACTCCACACAGAAAGGCTCCATCGGCCACTGGGCTTGAACCCAGAACTTTCTTGCTGTGAGGTGACAGTGCTAACCACTACACCATCATGCCACCCAATGAAATATAAGTCAAAGTAAATTTCGAAATCACTGCTTCCATTTTCCATACTATCCCAACTTTTTCTGATTTGGGGTTGTAAATGATTTCAAAGAACTGAGTCATCAGGCATTCCTGAACTATCTGTCAAACTATGTTCTAAATTGTGTCTTGAGATTATCTGGAATATGAAAATTAAAAGGAGTGGTGAAACAGCTTTTGGTTTTTATGCACCAAAGATCTGGAAGCATTAGGATTGAAGAACTGTTCGTAAAATTATATAATCAGTTCTAAAGGTAATTGGCAGTCAAGTAGAGTTAAGATTAAAGTGATCTAATATGATCTTGTTTTCTTCAGAAATCAAGAATCACACCAAGATTTCTAACTTCAGTTTTTATATGTCGAGCCAGATTTGCATATCTGTTGTACTACATGTCTTTTTTCCTTCCTTGTTCACTGCCACTTACATGCATTTCCATCTTGAATTAATTTAGTTTAAAAATATGATTCATCCATCCGGCAATGCTGAACAGACATGTCTTATCAAGAGTAATGACATCTATCACTACAAATTGTTGTTTATAATGTGCATAGCAGTTAAAATGGTTTCCATGCACTTTAATAATCTGACCCAATGGTAACATAAAAAGAAAATAAGTGGTCAAAGTACAGAGCCTTGTGGCACACCTCAGAGAACATCATGCTTACCTGAGACATGCTCACCTGTATTTTAGAAAAATATTGTCTTCCAGTTAACTTTCTCATCTGCATTATATGGCCAAAAGTATGTGGACACCTGACCATCATACCCATATGTGGATCTTCCACAAACTATTGCCACAAAATTTGAATCACAGAATTCTATCGAATGCCTTTGAATGTTGTAGCATTACGATTTCCCTTCACTGGAACTACAGAGCCCAAACCTGTTCCAGCATGATGATGCCCCTGTGTACAAAGCGAGGTCCATGAAGACCTACATGGTTTGGCCTGCACAGAGCCCTGACCTCAACCCCAATGAACACCTTTGGGATGAACTTCAATTCTAACTAGTACCTGCCATACTAGGCCTCCTCACCCAGCATCAGTGTCTGACCACACTAGTGCTTTTATGGATGAAAGACCACAAATCCCCACAGCTATGCTCCAAAATCTAGTGGAAATCCTTTCCATAAGAGTTGAGGTCATTATAACAGCAAAGGAGGACTAAATGGGATGTTCAAAAAGCACATATGGGTGTCATGGTCGGGTGTCCACGAACTTTTGGCCACATAGTGTATAATGTTAAATTCAGCAGTCAAATAAGGAACATCAGGAACACAAACCTCAAGCCATGCTGTCATAAATGGATGGTGTGGTATGGCACGATTTGCCAATGTTTACAACTTGTAATTCATTAATGATAGACACCACACCTTTTAACAGTTTATAGTTGCATTTGATATTCTGGAATATCCACAAGAAATGTGCTATCATCACCCTACGTTATATAGTAGCTATAATCAGTCATTCCTTTACCTGCTTCTTTTTCTTCTCTCTTAATAAATTCTTAATCGTAATTCTTTGTTAAATAACGTGTCTTAATCCATTTATTATAAGGCTTTATGTGGAGTGTCCAACATACAAGTCCCTGTGAATGAATTGCTACTATAGAAACAATCATCTTTAGAATATGCAGATTAATGGCAGGGTTGGTCATTTTGGAGAAACTAGCAAGAGCAAGTTAGATTTTGAAAGTTTCCAATTGAAAAATCCCACCCCCCCCCTTCCTTGAGCCCTCAAACTCTGCTCACTGCCTGGAGGACGAGTTGGGGAGAGGAGTGTAACACGTCATTATCATATCCAACTACATCATGTCTCATTCACAGATAAGAAAACACCTAACATTATCATAAATGTTTTTTTTTTTTAAAGATTTTTTTTTTGGGCTTTTTTTCACCTTTATTGGATAGGACAGTGTAGAGACGGGAAATGAGCAGGAAATAGAGAGGGATCGGGAAATGACCTCGGGTCGGAATCGAACCCGGGTCCCCGGACCCATGGCACGGTGCCTCAGTCGACCGAGCCACGATGCCCCCTAACATTATCATAAATGTAAATAACTATTGTTGGTACTCACAGCTATTGACTAGCTCACTAGCTTTACATTACATTATAGGCATTTACCAGACACTCTTATCCAGAGTGATATACAACATACCTAGAGCAGCCTGGGGAGCAGTTGATTTGCTCAAGGGCATTTCAACCATTCCTGCTGATCCAGGGAATCGAACCGGCATCCTTTTAGTCCCAAAGCTGCATCTCTAACCATTAGGTCATTGCTTTAGCAACATGTCTGCAGTAAGTCTGCTTAGACTTGGAGGAATCTGGTCACATGCAATGTGTGCAGGAGCAGTGTGCGCGCAGGTGGGTAGGTAGACAGGTAGGCAGGCCGTTGAATCATTTAATTCCGACCAAATGATATGATTGGATGAGCTTTTTACAGCCCTGTGACTGCCACAATTTTTTCTTTTATTGTCCGAGCTTTTCATGTATTGATTGCTGGTGGGATGTAAAGAGAATTTCAAGAAATTATAACAAAAAAATGCTTCTAAAAATGACCTACCCTGCCTTTAATATAAACCTATCATTAATGTTACAGCCATCACCACTGTGGAAAATGAATCCACACCTTATGATCTGAGAATCTGACAGCACTGTGGTATAAATCCAAATTGTGGAACATGTTGCCTGCATGTCACATCATTTTATTACTTTCACTAATGCTATTTCAGTGTTATGATCTGAAACCAGATAATTTTCATTTAATAAGACCTTGAGCTGTGAGAATACCTTTTTTTCAAGTATTTTTCCTCAGAAATGGAAAATTAGACATACTCAGGTCCATAAATATTTGGACATTGACAACGTTGGAATTTTTTTTTAAGCTGTCTACCCCAGTATATTGAAGTTACATTACGTTACAGGAATTTAGAAGACGCTCTTAGGCAGAGCGACATACCCAGAACAGCCTGGAGAGCAGTTGGAAGTTAGGTGCCTTGCTCAAGGGCACTTTAACCATTTCTGTTGTTCCAGGGAATCTGACCAGTGACCTTTTGGTCCCAAAGCTACTTCGCTAACCATTAAGCCATGGTTTCCCCCAAGTTGAAAGTAAATAACATGATCTCAAAGCGCAGACTTTCAGCTTTAATATTAGGGTATTTATATCCAAATTGGGCACAAATATGTGTGCTGCCCCAGAGCCAAAAATTAATTGGACAATTACAAATCCATGGCCAGGTGTGTGTTATTCCCTGATTATTTTATGTCTCAAGTCCTTCCCATGCCACATCGGGTGTCTCCGATCTTTGGTTCAGTAGCCCTCAGGCTCTCATATAGCTAGGGTTACAGTGGGGGGCTAATCCTCTGGTAACCGTGAGAGTTTGACTCCCTATTCACATATTGCGGCATGCCTCGAAAGATGGCAATAGGTACCATTTTTATGATGGTCGCTGGTATGATCCAGCCGCGAGTAGAACTCACGATGTCACAGTCGAGAGGCGGATACGCTAACCACTAAGCTGACTCGCAGTTGTTATTTAATGTACAAGCAGATAAATTGTCAAGTTAGTTTTTAAATTTCAGGTGTCCTATTTGGATTTGGTTGCACCTGTTGCTATTAACGCTCAGTATGAAGTTCATTATCAGGCTGTAAGAATCCAAGCAAACCCATCAGAGAACTAGCAAAAGCATTTGCATGTGGCCTACTAGGGCTGTCAAATAATCATTGGTTGATTTTAGGATTTTAAAGGCTGTTAAAAATTTTGGGGAAAAAAGTGTTCATAGGAGTTTACAAATTTGAGAAATATATCTCACTGTTTTCATCTGGTGTCAAATTTTTTTCTGTAGTAATCAGTGTCCTTAATGCCAGAGTTTTTTTTTTTTTTTTCCCCTGTACACCACTTCACAATTGTTTGTGTGTGTCCCTGCTTATGTTTAGGAGACATGCATGCTTGTGGGATGTCGCTGGCTGCGAGGGGAACCAGTGTCGAGCATAAAAACTGTAGCTTGGATGATCACTCTGAGTGATGGATTGCATAATTTTATAGATGGACTAGCCATTGGAGCTTCCTTCACGCTCTCTCTTCTCACTGGCTTCAGTACCTCTATAGCCATTGTTTGTGAGGAGTTTCCTCATGAGCTAGGTAAGACCAAAGTCCTTGGCTTCTGAGGAATATCATTTGCATCTAGGCAGGTTAAGTTTAGCAAATGATGAATATTGTGTTTGTTTCTAACTGCCCAATTACATTCTTTCTCTCCGTCTCTCCCCCCTCCTGTTGCCTGTCTCTAGGTGACTTTGTGATTCTCTTGAGCTCTGGTATGAGTGTCCCTCAGGCAGTGTTTTTTAACCTGCTCTCTGCTATGTGCTGTTACCTCGGCTTGGTGCTGGGCATCTTGCTGGGCAGCAGCTTCGCTCCAAATGCCATCTTTGCCATTGCTGGTGGAATGTTTCTTTACATTGCCCTGGCAGACATGGTAAGGCACATACAATATTACATCTTAAAATAAACTGTATGATATTGAGTTTCTATAATGCAGTGTTATTGTTTACTTTAACCTTCACTTTGTGGCTGATTTTAGTTTCCAGAGATGAATGAAATAATGACCACACATGCCAGAGGCCGCAAAGGAAAGATCTTATTTTTTCTGTTCCAAAATGTTGGCCTGCTAACTGGCTTTTCCATTATCCTCCTCATCACCATGTTTGCTGGAAACATCAATCTGGGATAAATTGAAATCTGAAGCATGAGAATAAAAAGATTAAATGGAACAGTGAAGATGAGTTAAGTCCACACAACCAGAGGCCAAAGGGTTGATACCACAAGCGAAAGTGAGACGGTGTAAAGCTCGATCATTTTAAAACTCTTGATTTGGACTCTATTCTTACTGTTTAACACAATAATATCTCAAGTAACACTGTAGTAACAGAAAAAAAGGAATGATAAATTATTTTGTGTAATTAATCTCTGTACAGGAGCATCACATACAAAGATGCTCCTATGGAATGTTTGTCACCAGGCCTCTGAAAGGTTTCCTTCTCCGTCGCTAGGTTTACAGACTTGACTTGTGGGTACACAAACGGTACAAACTACCTTGGCAACTGTCCCAGGCAGTAATTTCCAGTGATACAAGACCAGGCCAGAGCGCAGAGACAGGCCACTGTTTTTAAAATGAATGGGGCAGCGCGTAAAGGTCAACATGGCAACTGTGTTCTTTGTCTGTTGGTTTGGTAAAAAATTTGGTAAAAAATATGACTTATCATATTCTTACACTGATGCATATCCAGATATACAGTGCTGAGAAATAATATCTGGCTCCTCTCATGATTGATTCTATTTCTGTGTTTTTTTAACACACTAGAAGGTTTCAGATCCTCATACAAAATAAGGAAACACAGTTTTTAATTGGTCATTTCATTTATTGTAGGAAAAAAGATTATGCAACGCCGATCACCCATGTAAATCAAATTGCCCCCGAACTTAACTGTTTGTGTCAATTTTGACCAAATTCTTCAGATAACTGGAGATCAGTGTCTGACATTGCTGTGGAGTTTGGGCCCACTCTTCTTTGCCGAATGGCTTTAATTCAGTCATGGTGTTGGGCTTTCTAGCAGGAACTGCCTGTTTAAGGTCCTTCTACAGCATCTCTGGGGTTGAAGTCAGTACTTTGACTAGGTCATTCCAAAACCTTATTTCTTTTGAACTATTCAGGAGTGGACTTGCTGTTGTGCTTTGGATTGTTGTCTAACTGCATAGTGCAGTTGTGCCTAAGCTTCACGTCATGGACTCGTGATGACCAGATAATTTCCTTCAGCATTTTCTTCCAGCCACTCTCCTTTTTGGAGATAATGGCACTCATTATAGTTTGAATCAAAGAGTTTTATAAACGTCTTTCTAACTCTTTTCAGACTGATATATATTTCAATAAATTTCTTTCTCATCTCATCCAGAATTTCTTTTGATTGCGGCATAGTGTGCTTCTTGTTGAGACCTTATAGTCTACTTCATTTTGCTGGAAAAGTTCTATTTAAGTGATGCTTAGATTCAAGGCTAGCAGTAATCAAGTGTGTAATCTAATTCAACCCAATTATCAATCAAATATAGTTCATTGGTTGTTGGAGTAACTAATGGGGCAATTACATTTTCATGGGCCAGTTGGTGTTGGATAACTATTTTCCCCACACTAAATGATCATTTAAAAAACTATATTTTGTGTTTAATCAGGTTTTTGTCATATATTAAATATTGTTAGAAGATCTGATTGTGACAAATGTAAAAATGGAAGAAAATTTTTTTTCATAGCACTGTAGGCACTTTGCTCTATTATAGAGAAATGAGCATGTACATTAGCTGGAGCAACCTGAAGACCCCACTTTATTTAGAGTATTAGTCTGATTTTAATAGCAATTTTAAATGTGTTTGTCAGTCCATTTCTGAGACAGGGAGGTTTCCCCCATTCAAGTAGATAGGCCTTGTATCACTGAAAATAACTGCCAAGTTATTTGGTTTGTTGCCAAGATGGCTGCAGAGTGAACCTTAGAAGGACTTTGACTTGGCATTTTTTTTTTTTTTTATAAAGGTGAAACAACTGATGAAATAAACAAGATGACATTTCAAACATGGATTTGAAAAATAAATCCACTGTTACAATTTTTTGGGGAAAAAACACTATGCAAATAATCTATGATTTTTGGCTCCAGTAACTTGCAAATGTGTTTAGGTTGTGGATGTTATTAACAGGCGATGATGAGACTTTACTTTCAGAAGATTAATAACCAGTGCGTGAAGGTTAACAAGCATGACAAAGGTTTGAGTCCAGCCTCATTTATATGTTAATCATTATCATCATCTTGTGTACTATATAGCCAATAGGAAACCTTTTAGGCTCCGCTTGATCGCTAGCTCACCTGAAGTTTAGCTGATCTGGATTGTGGTTTATTTCCATTCCAGTCCACAACCCTTAACTTTAATTCAGATCTAAGCTGAAGTGATTGTTGTATTAGTAAGATATTAACCAAAATGTCTATTGTACAATGTAACAGTATGTTATGGAATACAAATCTTGTATAGCTTCTGTGTTGTTACAGATATGCCCATGTATGCAATCCACAATAAATCATATCTCCTCTGTATTACCTTTTTTCAGATCAAGTTGACAGATTAGTTATGAAGTAGTTATGAAATACGATTGCCAAATTTCACATGGTGAGAAAAATAAAGCATGTGTCTATTTGGAGACTATTTGTGACATTAGTCAAAAAATAGTCAGGTTTGTTGCCGAGGGGGCGGTTTGTTATGTCTGCACGTATCTGGATTTTTTTTTTCGCATTGTGCCTTCACCAACAAGAAAATTGGCTCTTTTTAAGGAAGAAGGTTCACTGACAATAAACATAATTTTCCTGCTGAAAATTCCATCTTGGGCTGACCAGTAGTCTGATCAGACCATCTTTGAGTTGATTTTGTTTTGTTTTATTTTTAAAGAGCCAGTGGGCTTGTTGGAAAGGGGTAATGAGGAAGACAATACGATTAGATTTATACACTGATCTGTGCACAGATACAGCAAACTGCTATTTCTGCAACAGTACTGACTGTGTTTTTTTTTTTGACTAATGTCTCAAGTTTTCTGAACACACACTTTATGTTTTAGTTTGTTTTCCATGTCAACAAGCAGCAATCAAACCTCATAACAAGCACGCCAACTTTATATGAAGGTAATAAAGAGGAGATATAGTTTATAGTGGATAAAGTACATGGGCATATCTTTTGTGCAGTTTTTATGAAAAACATGTCAAAATTTAACTAGACATTACTAAACCAAAAAGTACCTAAAACCCTAACAATTTCTTTGGAATTTAGAAGTTTTAACTAAATAATTAATTGTAAATGTCTCTTCTGACATTTCATCCCTATTTGGTAGAACCATCCATCCATTATCTTTACTGCTTATCCATCAGGGTTGCAGAGGAAGCTGGAACCAATCCCAGCTGACTTCGGGCAAAGTCAGTTTTCCCTATGCTGATATCTGCACGTTTAAAAATGTTCCCCCAGAAATTAGTTCTTAAAATGCTATTCTAATATTTTGTAAAATACACAGCCACCAGGGTTGCACAATCCAGTGCATACTTAACACCAGTCCCAAGCCCAGATATACTGGGGAGGGTTGTGTCAGGAAGGGCATCTGGTGTTTAAAAAAAAAAAAAAAACTATGCTAAATCAAATATACGGATCTGGATGATCCTCTATGGCAACCCATAATGGGAGCAGCTGAAAGAAAAATATGATTCTACTGTTTCGTAAAAAGGCGTAGATACACTTGGGAATGAAGTGATTGACAGACTTGGCGACACAATGGACCTTGGTATTGGGAGAGGAGGGCAGCCTCCCAGATGAGTAGGTGTACCTGACTTTGACTCATGTTGCTACTGCACAGACTCTGGCTCCAAATTTGACAAAATGGCAGAGGAATTTTTGACTTAATCTCTATAGAACGGAAAGGTGTGAAACGACACCATCCATGGTTTTTACAGTGATTGGGTGGAACATTATTAATAATTATAATTGTAATAAAATTGATTGTATTTTTTGATTGTACAACAACCTTTTTTTTAAATAAAAGAAGAAAGTGGCCCAAAAAATTGCTTGAAGTTCCTCCAACATTTCTTTGAGTTGCAAGTTCCTCGTTCCTGGAAAGGAAGAAGACTTTTATTTTGACACGGAAGTGATGGAGTTTTTTTCCGGAAGTGATGGAGTTTACTCCGCTGGAGAGCGCTGAAGCCACTGAGCTCTATATAAAATCTGGGGAGCTCATAGGCTCGTCAGAGTGAAACCATCTGGCTGCCATCTTACCACTCACATCGCATATATGACTTCTGTGTTAAACTGTGATAGTCGCTCAAATTTGCCCCAAGAAAAGTATTTCCTAACTCCCTCCCCCCCCCATTACCTCCTCTTATTTTCTCAACTTTACCCACATTCCTTACACATCTTTATAGCGCTCCCCTTCACTGTTATTGTTTTTCCCTTTTCCAGTTCAGTCTCTGATCATTTTTTAATGGCTCTTTTTTTTTTTTTACTACTATCATTATTTTTACAGAGATTATTTCAGTTTTTCTCCTATACAGTGCATTTTTCTCTTTTCTATCTATCTGTTATACCAACAAAAAAGGCTGTACAATACTTCCTTTCTGTTTAGGACCGTTGTTGAAACAGGATTATTTTCTCATGTTATTTGCCATTTTCAAAGTCATATCTTCATAATATTTATTGGTCACATAATTCACTGTCATTTTAGACACAAAACAATTCAATTTTGATGCTTTTACTTTTTAAGACCACACAGTGTTTAGCAAATGGGGTAACCTTTAATGTGGTAAACAAATGCAATGAGAAATACAACTTGGCAAACAATGTAACAAACAAATACAACTTTTATCAGAATTATGAATGATGTATGCATTGGAAAATGAAACCATTCATCCCTATGCAAGATGAGTTTTGTTAACTGCTTGTGGAGTGTGGGTCCAGTCCAGTTATCTTCTCGTTGAAGCATTTGGCAAGATGATGCATCCGGCATCCATCCTGTTGGACATTGTATTTCTCATTGCATTTGTTTACCACGTTAAAAGTTACCCCATTTGCTAAACACTGCGTGGTTTGTGTCTAAAATGATAGTGAATTATGTGACCAATAAATACTGTTAAGATGTGAGAATGAAGTGAAAATGGCAAACAACATCCATCCATCCGTAGCCGCTTATCCTGTTCTACAGGGTCGCAAGCTGGAGCTTATCCCAGCTGACTATGGGCGAGAGGCGGGGTACACCCTGGACAAGTCGCCAGGTCATCACAGGGCACCAATATTGATAATTATTATTAATCAGTCAGGGGTATCATGGAACACAGAGCGTAAACATGGCCAACCTGAGTGTGCAGAGCAGTAATAGTAAGTGTGGTCACTGAATACAAGTACAAGGTGTCATGAATTCCACTTTTACTCACAAGCGAAGTGTAGACTGTAGTGAATGAGGGGGCAGGAAGTATCCATTTTTAAGTGCTCAGTTCTCACAGAACTGAACTGCTCTTTCTGCATGCTTGCTTCATTGCGCCACACCCACAAATCCCTTTGTAAGCATCCAAGTTACCGGACCTTGCACTCAATTTTTAGTGACAGTGGTCCCGGATACTCACTCAGGCCAGCTGCACTCATGCTTTTGATTAAAGACACTGTTTAAATGTATCAGGTTGCTTACACTGTACGAAGATTCTGTAGTACCTCCTCCTGACATTTTCACAGAGTACAGTTTGCAGTCTGATTTGCTTTGAACGCCATCATTAATACTGAAATACGTGCAGTCATTTCATGTTGCCAATTCATTAGCATGACAACATACACTAGACTTACATCATGCTGTATAACATGGTATTGGATGTTTGTATCAGATCCTTTTTACGAGAATGAATAAATGCGCACAGTATTCAACCTATATCGATATCAGCATCGATGCATTCAAAGACATGTGGTTAGGTTAACGTAGGACGGCCTTGGGCTGAAGTGCCCTTGAGCAAGGCACCTCCCCAGGTGCTGTTAGCATAGCTGCCTACTGCTCTGGGTATGTATGTGTGCTCATTGCTCACGTGTGTGTTCACTGCTTCAGATGGGTTAAATGCAGAGGATGAATTTCGTTGTGCTTAAGTGTACGTGTGATAAGTTGTTGTTGTTGTTCTTCTTCTTCACCACAGAGATCAAAATTCACATCTTGACTAAGCTGACTCCAATGCATACATTATATACTGTCTTTTTATATTTGAGATGGGATAGGTCACATCTCTTTCAATAATTGTATGTCCAAAGGTGGAATATTGGACAGTGAATGTTTATAACCCAAGGACAGCTCCATAGTGTGTCCATAGTGTGTATGAGTTGCGTGAGGAAAAAGTCTGACTGAGGTCACTGGGACTTTACATCAATCTAAAGGAAAACCTGCCAATCTGTGCAAGCCCAGATGGGTCAACCCACAGCTCTGGGTTCCTCTGTTGCTTTGCTTTGGCTGTTTTCTGTCTCTTTCACTCCCTCTCTCTATCCGACAGTCCAAATGAATGCATGTCTCTTTCTCCTGACCTTACTCGCTCCTTCGCTGACTCATTTTCTTGTGGTGGTTCGCTCCCGCTGTGTGTCTCTCTGACACTGAACCGATGTGAACTCTCACTTTATTACTTTTCTTTGCTCTCCATCTCCCTCTCTTGCCCTCGCACTGGCAGCAGCTGCTACCAAAACAACAGCTGGACTCAAGTCAGCCAAAGAGGGCAGGAGTGGAGCCACATAATGTAAGAACATGAGAATGAGCAATAGACTGCATTAACAAAGCCTTGCACTGCGACTTGCAAGGGGAAGTAGCTTGATGGGTATCCAGACAGAAGGAAACAATCTGCTAGATTCTTGGGTTTCCAGAACCTTCAGCTCATGACTTCATTAGTGGGATCCAGTTGAAACCATCAGCATATTTTATAAAGATATACGGTATTTCACCTAAAAAAAATCAGGAAAAGTAAAATGAATGTCACACTATTTTACTTCAAATGTTTACTAGTAATGCTTTCAAACAGACTAAACCCTGTTTTTATTTGTGACATAGCATTTGAGACCTGGACGTGGACATTATGATTGGGACAGGAGTTTATAAGATATGCATCTAGGCTACAAAAATAACTTTCTTTTTTCTTTAACAGTGAATGATGCTACTTAAACCATATGACTACAACCTAATAATGCAGTCCCACCCTGTTCTAGGAACCCCATTCAAGACATGACTTTGAGTAGACTTAGGGACCTAGGACTTGAATGAGGATGATATTTAGACATAGACTGTACTGGTTCACTGTCTTCTTCACTGACACCACTGGAGAAGACTGGATAAGGTCAATTAACTTAAACTAATACCTCTAAAAAATAGGATCTAAGGACCACCTGGGGGTCTGAGGTTACAGTGGTGGGAATCACAACCAACCTTTATCAAAATGTATGATTATTTTATTATTATTAAGTGCTTATAGCGATTCTGTTTGCTTGGTCACTTGAATTTAATTGGTTTAATCCAAACCTCAGTGACTCAAAAACATGTAGGCCAAAAAATAATGATAAATTGGACCCACTGTTTTCTTTCAGTGGAAAGTTCCAACAGGCTTCAATAAATAAACAGTATATTGCTGTGCACTTTTGAATAATAAGCCTAATAATCACACAGTTGGAGTATGTTGATCAAATAAATTTCTCCTGAGGGTTCGTGGAACTTGTTTTATAGTTAAAGACATCCATAGCTCCAAAATCCCTTTCTTAAACAAGCTAGTCTACACTGTTTATCATGATATGGTCTAAAAGAATGGCTTTGGAGAAAATAAGATTTTTCACAGTTTTTGCCTGAAATGCAATCAACCAGCAAATGTAATCGAGTCCAATGTCCAAATTTAGCATCTTTTGTTTTGAAGATGTGGAGCCACAAAGCTTTGGACCTATAATGCTGATGTAGCAAACAAGTAAGCAAAACACAAGACCACCAAATAAAGCATGCATACCACATGTCAAAATCATCACAAGGTTTACATTATTTGCTAGCTACTAAGCTCCGGTTCAACAAACACTTCATTGTTGATTGACATAACTGGGAAACTTGGTTAAACTAGTTTCATATTTTCCACTTGAGGAAACAACAATAATGACTCATCTCTCATTCATCATTGAACACACGTATTACAGTACATATTAATTTTTTTTTACCCATTGCATTGTGGACCACCTCATGGTAGACAGTCTACTGTGTAGCTATTGTATTCTCACATTCAGACAAGATAAATAACCAAAAAACACCATGATATTCTGCACTTGTTCAGAACTACGTATCGGCACACTGGTGACACACCTGATACTAAAAAATTGCAAAACAATGTAGAAATAAGTAATTTCATCCATGATCAACAAGGGCTTCCATTAGTATCAAGCTACAGTGTCTTGCAAAAGTATTCATCCCCCTTGGTGTTTGTCCTGTTTTGTCGCATGACAAGCTGGAATTAAAATGG
>JAOANJ010000026.1:27577868-27588097 GCA_026413345.1 Ariopsis seemanni | reverse complement strand
ATGATGAGACGTGATATCATGCTGAAACTAATAAGTCATAATCATCACCCCAAAATTGTTATTTTCTAATATCAGCATAATCAAGCGTTTTAAGTCTTCTATAGCACAGCAATTTGACGAAGATTACAATTTAATTTATTAGCGAATGGCATCGCACACTTAATTGGCTACAAAGTGTGGTGTGTCATTCACTAAATAGTTATGTTTAATGGTGTGAAATGTCTGCAAAACAAGTTAATTCCTGATATAACTTACAGTACAGCAGCTAAAAATAGGAAGTCTCTCTCCAGCTTCTCTCGTCATGCAGCTTGTCATGTTACTGAGAAACCTGAAAATACAAACTCCTGTCGTGAAGATTTTCACAAGATGGAAAACTTACTGACTGTTACAAAGTGCAGGCACTGGAGACTCCTTCTATAAATCTCTATACAGAAAGCTTCACCATTTTAAAAATTATATGTCTTTTCTTTGTTCTTTGTTTTTTTTTTCATTGCTCTCCTGTCAGAGCAGTGCTGTTATAGACCAATGAGGCCAAACATACTCAAGCATTAACAGCACTGTGATGCAGTGGTTAGCAATACGGTCTCACAGTGGCCTACAATGGAATGATATTCTATCCAGGATAAATTCTCCTGCCTTGGATCCAGTGTTACTGAGAGACTCTGGATTCATCAGGACCCTAAACAGGATAAATCTGTTTCATGAGTCTTATCCATAGGCTTAACTGGTTTGCTCCCCCCAAGTGCATTTGCATTTAATAAAGCACGAACAAAGTTCCATTTGGATCTGAAAGCCAAAGAATTATGTCTTTGGTGCTACACTTGTTTATTATTCTTTTCCTAATTTAATTGGTGCTCTATACACAATTGTGAATAAACTGTAGTAATAATAATGACAGTTATTAAGTATATATAGACTACAGTGTGTGTATATATATATATATATATATATATATATATATATATATATAGGACAGCACGGTGGTGTATTGGTTAGCACTGTCACCTCACAGCAAGAAGGTCCTGGGTTCGAGCCCAGTGGCCGACGAGGGCCTTTCTGTCCGGAGTTTGCATGTTCTCCCCATGTCTGTGTGGGTTTCCTCTGGATGCTCCAGTTTTCCCCATAGTCCAAAGACATGCAGGTTAGGTTAACTGGTGGCTTGAAATGGACTGTAGGTGTGAATGGTTGTTTGCCTCTATGTGTTAGCCCTGCAATGATCTGGTGACTTGTCCAGGGTGTACCCCGCCTCTCAGCCATAGTCAGCTGGGATAGGCTCCAGCTGGCCTGCAACCCTGTACAGGATAAGTGGCTACAGATAATGGATATGCACACATTATATATATATGTGTGTGTATATGTGTGTGTGTGTGGTTTTGCACTCCCATTTGGCACGGATAAATTGTATGTTATAATTTTTAATTGTCTTAGAAAGGACTGGAACCCTGAGACATTTTATTATAATTTATTATGTGTTTTAATTGTTTGACAATTTGTACTTTTCATTTTTAATGAGTTCAGAAAGGCTTAGGACTCTGAGAACATTTATTACGTGTGTTAATTGTCTGAGCTATCTGTACAGTGTATGGGTGCCAGGTGTGATGGATGTTAAATGTGTAAATGTGTCAAAATGGATGACAACCCTTCTGTTACAAACCAAATCTACCCATGGGTACAAATAAAAGAACCTGATCCTGAAACTGAATCATTTACAACCCTGTGTTTTGGCCACAGAAAGAAACAATCTGTTTTCTCTTTTTCAGTGGGATAATTAATATGTTGATGAGCTCTGCTCTGATTGGCTGTTTTGCAGCAGGTGGGGATCGTTAGGGCATGACCATCCGAAGTGGCCATGTCCATGAGCAACAGTGGGCTCTGGGAAATGCAAATACTACACATTCAGAGTCTGGAAGATTATTTTGCGGTATTGTGTCCCTGATGTCTAAGAAGTCATTCTGGTCAAAAGCTATGTCTCCAAAGTTGCATTAGTGCATTGCTATGTCTTCCATGAGCTCTCCGCCTCTGCATCATTATGTTGGAAGAGGATGGCTGATGAGTTTGTTGTCGTTATGTTCTTTAAAATACCTGCAGAGCTGTTGAAGTTTCGGCTGTGCAGGTCGATGGTAGGTAGATAGGTGGATAGATACTTTATTGATCCAGAAGTACATTTAGGACTGAGTTACTGGCTCAGTGGCCACTGGTGTTAGTGGAGGAAGTGGAAGTAATGGCTAGAATGTGCGCTGCTGTATGCAAATTTTGGTGCATGAATATTAATGAGTTTTGACTCTTATGAAACAGTCAAGGATTTACCACCTTCTTCTGCATACGTGGGATTTGCATTTGAAAGAGGAGACAACAGTGTTTAAGGTTTATAGTATGCCAGTTCCATCTACCAAACTCTCCTTTTGCAAGTATGCCGGGGTCAGTACAAATTTCTATCCTATGGCATCTTTAAACTTGTGACTTTCCAAGCTTTCCAAATCCAGAAACTTTACAAAATAGACTTACAGGCATGATGTTTTTAGTGCCCACAAATCTTTCTAATATCCCTCAGATATTCTCAGAAAAATTCTGTCACATGCATGTCCTTTTATTAAAAAAAAAAACACAAAGGGTCTTTTTTTTTTTTTTACTTTTTATAGCAAAATAAAAATGTTCCATGATGGTAATTATGGGGAGCTCTGTATGTTGAAGGGTGAAAATATACAGCTTTCACATATAATGAGGGAATTACAGAGATTATTCATGCTGGTTTATGAAGGGCATAACCATGAAAATTAAATGTTGTCATGATGAGTTTAGCTAGTAATTATACAATGTGTTTGGCCAGTAAATTGTTTTCAACAGAAACTAAGGATGCAATTCTAGGAGACTTATTTTACATGGGCCAATGACCAATATAATAGCACCAATGCTGGGGCTACAATGTTCCTCGTAACCACAAAAATTTATATGAACAAGTACTGTGCAAAATTCTTAGGCACCCTATTATTATTATTATTATTATTATTATTATTATTTATCCATCCATCATCCATAACTGCTTATCCTGTGGAGGGTCGCAAGGAGCCTATCCCAGCTGACTATGGGTGAGAGGCGGGGTACGCCCTGGACAAGTCGCCAAATCATCGCAGGGCTGACACATAGAGACACACAACCATTCACACTCTCATTCACACCTACGGTCAATTTTGAGCCACCAATTAGCCTAACCTGCATGCCTTTGGACTGTGGAGGAAACCCACACAGACATGGGGAGAACATGCAAACTCCACACAGAAAGGCCCTCATCGGCCGCTGGGCTCAAACCCAGAACCTTCTTGCTGTGAGGAGACAGTGCTAACCACTACACCGCCCTGAGCAACCAGCAATGTAGCATTTACCGGTATAGGCAGCAAAAGGCTCCCAAAGACTGGGTTTGTGTCTACTCACTGTTTGTGCGTGTTTTTTCACTGCTTCAGTGATCGGGCTTATTTTTACACCCAAACCCTCGACACTCCGTTATCTCCAGGGTCATTTACAACAATTTAGAAGCAATGTATCCACTAGATTTCAGCCTCGGTAGGTCATCTGGTGTGTAAGTGATGTCACAATCTCGGATTCTCTCACGCAATTTGTACTCCGAGCACAATATTTGAACCTCAGAAAGAGTAAGATGTTTGCGTCCAGGGACACTTTCTTTTAAAATAAAATCTGTACACAGTTTACAGGAACAAATCTGAATAAGTGAAATCAAACACGTCTTGTATGGATATCATCTGTCAGTATCATAGAGTTTACTTTTGTTTGCCTTTTAGGGCTCGTGTGAGTAGGCTTTCATTTTAACCAAAGAGAAGATACGGATCTCTGTTGTAGCATGTTTACATGGCTAGTGTGTGGGTAAACACGGGGTAATAAGCCAAGAACGGAAGCGCTTTACAACAAATGAGGTTTTTATTCATATTGTACTGCTGTATGTTGCAATCAAATGACCAGAGCAGTGATATAACCGAGTGTGAAATAGATGTGCCTCAAATCAGCAATCGTGTTGTGGTTTCTGTGTTACTGGAAGACACCAGCCCGCCCTCCCCTAGACACATGAAGCAAGTCAGCTGCATCTGTTCAAACTGCTACCCAAGTAGCCTCATAGGATGGTGCAATACAGGAAAGAGCCATCTACCCTCTTCCCCAGACATAAGCTCACAGACCAGACGCCCACTTTTGGCTGGTTTTGCTCTGACTGACAGGAGACCGCACACATGCGCATGGCTGCAATTCAAACTTGCGATCTCTGAACGACAGGGTGAAATTTTTTTCCCCTCTCTTTTCGGTTGCTACTCTTGAATGTTAGAAACTTATAAGCACTTCTAAATTTAAGAGTAAATAACTGACCTCACTACCTCGCTCATTTGCACTATTCTGCACTACCTCACCTTAACAGCTATTAGTTTATACTGCTTATTTCATGTTTACCTGCTATACCCCAAGTGCCCTTGACTTTTTTTTTTTAATATCTCTCTCACACACACGCACGTTTAGTCCATGTCTAGTTCTTATCTTGAGTGTTTATACTGTTTATTTCAATTATTCTATTTTTATTTATTGCATTGCCTGTTTGCACCGTGGGCCAGAGAGGACTGAAATTTCATCTGTGCTGCATGTCGAGCATGTATAGCATATTTGACAATAAAGTTGACTTTTTTTTTTTTTTTAGCATTTAAGACAAAACTTGTATGCCGAGTGCCTTTATAACGTACATTTGCTTTAAAAAAAAAAAAAAACTGGAGAATTTATGTGCAATAAAAGAAAATCATGACAAAATAGATTTTTTTTTACTCAAGTAAAAAGCTAGTGACGGTGAAATCATACCTTTGCCTTCACCTATTGCAAAAGCTTATTAAAACACTCCCTTACTTGCAAAACATACCCTACAATAGAGTCATACAATTACCACACAACACACCTCAGCTGAAAATCATCCATTACAAAAGGTTCATTACGGATGTACAGTACTTTGCATTTTAAGAGCCAGGAATTAAAAAGTCATTCATGTGAATGCTTCTGTATTCTATATAGTGTTATACACATTTCTACACGACTGCACACCTTGCTCTGATAGAGTTAAATCTTTCCGCGTCACTGTCTTTATTATACCTTTTGTCAGACTGTTAGGAACTTCACATTATGGGATTTGTGTTTTGGGCTACACCACTAACTCATCACACTTGAAGAGACTTCAGTCTGGGTTGTGTTCCCCCGTGTAATTATTGATTACAGTAATGTTAATGAGCTGAATAAGATGACGACATCTCAATTAAGGTTTAGTTGCCTGTGTTTGCTGTAACAGGCTGCTGATCCTCCTGGTTTACTGGATTAAACATGTTGAAGCAACTTTCCAGCTAATAAGATGATTAAGTGAATGAGTCACATCTTGGGAAGATGGGATTTCTCAGGTTTGACACATTTAAAAAAAAAAAAAAAGCAGCTGGCAATTTCCAAGAGATTTAGGCACCATGATGCAAATATGTACTGTACCATGTCAGAGGTGCCGCTAAATATAGTCTGTGGGTGTTACACTATGCATAGCACGGAGAAACGCACGTGTGTGTGGCCAGTATAGGGGGAAATGGTGGCACTGCAAAGTACAGTAAAGGAACAGCACTGGAAGACGTACTGTTTTACTTCACTGAAAATACAATTTTAGAAAATAAAGACCCATCTAGGAGAATTAGACCATTCTTCAATAATGCAGAAAGGTTACACATGATGCATCAAGGACTGCACTAATGGAGTTGGTATTAATTCTCAGATAGTGCCACTAATTCAATACTTCGTGTCTAAATAAATAAATAAGCAAACAAAAAGTCGTGCAGAGCACAATACTTGCGAAAATCACAAAGAAATGGAAGTTATGGCCGATTAGGTGTTTTTACAAGATTTGACCTTGACCCACCAAAAACTAACGATGCCTTTGTGTGACCCTAGTGCATGTTGGTGTAGTGTACATTTTGATGAAGATTGGTCAAGAAATGACGACGCTAGAGCACCAACAATCAACATACTTGCAAAAAATCTCTTACAAAACAAGGCATGCAAGCTGGATATTGAGATATTTATAATTTCATGCAAGGATCTCTCAGAAGAAATAGATCCAATTAGTTATTTGTCTCAGTTAATTCAAATATTTCTTGAAAAAAGATCAACTGATCAATTCTGGGTTTGTTTTTTTAATCCTGATGAAATAGAAACCGTTCTTATTTTCAACTTGCTACCTTACTCATTAGTTATTCCCTGATTAATGTCACAATACTGGATAAACTAGCGCTATAATTTAAGTTAAATCATTTGAGGTCATCTTCTTTGCTTGCTTTCCGCTACACCAGAAGAAAGCCTGAAACTCTTTCTGATGAATCCATATCTTGTTGCACTTTTAACTCCGTACTGACCCTCAGCATGCAGACCTGGTAACTGAGACAAGTTCAGTGCTTGTGCATGTACACAGATGTTATAAAATCTTAATGAGTGATCTCAACTCTCGGCAGGAAAACACTGACCGCCTGAACCGTAATCCATTAGAATGAAGTCTTGGAGATGAAATCCTTTATTACTTCAGCTAAAGGCAAGAGCTGATCTTAATGGTGTAGAGTCCAGGCTGTAGTTGGTGCAGTTTAATATTAGACATGCTGCATGCACTACGTTCCAGTACATTTATTTGCTGATTCAAATCCACATATACTGTAACGGAGAGCCTGTAACTTTACTTACTGCCAGTTTGCACTGCTTTGGTCTCATTACGCACAGCTATCTAACCATTCTGCTTATGAAAAGCAAAGAAACATGACACTCATTTAGAAACCACCAATATAACTCCTCCCAGATAGAGTATAATTACTCGGTACTCAATTTTAGATGTGCAAAGAATACAATAGGACGTACATGTTATAATATAGAAAAACAAGAGTGTCATACCCTGAAGCTGCTTATTTCCTGTCACGGCACATCTCAAAGTGTTTTATTCCTCTTACACCACAGCAATTTATACAGAATAAACATTTACTTATTTAATGAACGCGTCATCTATTTTATCTGTTTATAGTTACGTTTAATGGTGTGGAACCTCTATGACATATCAAGTTATAACAGTTATTCTCCTCCCCCCATTAGGATCTTGAAGACTTTCCCCTGGAAAACATTGACTTTTGCGAAGTGTTGACAGTGAACACTTTTTAAAGTCCATTTATTATTACCCTTAGATTATGTGAACTGTCCACCATATGAATGTGCATGCATTAAAGTGTTACGGAAACAAGAATGAGAATTATATTTATTAATATAAACCTGAGATTTGAATTACAGCCAATATTACTATGATAACTGCCAAGACTAATAGCAGTGATTTGGTATATTCTTTATTCAAGTCTATCCCCATGCCTGAAATCGCTCACTTGTTCACTACTCCCTACATAGGGAATAACTATATAGAGGACTATATAGTGAGCTCATTGGTAAAATGAAAAGCCACTTTCAGACACTTGTCCGTCACGCTGGTATTTACGTCATTACTGTCGCGCAATTAAAAATGTGCCAGATCAGGTGGCTGGTGGGTTTTCAAAATAAATACATACATGTATTTTTTGTGATAAATCCATATTATGCTGAGTATATTTTCCACATTAATAAATACAAAAGTACCTGCATTTTTCAGTTCTTTTAAATCAAGGCTGAATACTTTCCTCTTTGCCGCTGCCTTTTATTAAATAAAATTTGAGACTTCGATTTCTTTCAGCGTGCCTGCAATGCATGATGGGATACGTTGCTTGGTTAGTGACCATCGGTTGTACACTACTTTTCATGATGCATTGTGGGATACTTTGAGTACACTGTATAGGGTGCAAATAATCTTCACTATCGTTTCAGACAGCACTACAAAATGGCGTCCTCACTATATAGTGAGTAGGGAGCGATTTTGGACACAGTGCCAGTTTTAAGCAAAACGATTCCAACATAAAACTCAGGGCTTAGATTGAACATTAATCTACATTGTAGCTTACAGATAGCCTCTTTTTTCATACCTTACTTAGTAACGAGACGACGAAAACTAGTCTTTTGGTCAAGATCAGGGGCCGTCAATCGGCCAATCGTGGTCCGAATGCAAACCCAGCAAAGTGTTAGAGTGGAGTTCTTAAACAAACTGCAGACAGAGCCAATCTACCTATGGAAAAAGCTGGCTACAGTTCAGCAACTCTCACTCTGTAGCAAATCCTTTGCGGTCGCTGATCATACGCATTTATGTAAATTATTTAGCTAAAGGAAGCTCATTTGCCCAGAGACTAAAGTGCAGGGCTGGAGATATTACTTTATTAGGAGGAGTTTTTACAGATTTTTGTTTATAGAACTTCTGACGACAAAAACAGAATGGACAAAGTAGTATGAATTTATTGTCCTTGCTTCAAATTCAAAACAGACGTCCAATCTGTTCAGAGATTGTGGCACTAGTCAAATGTGGTAATGTGAAGCAGCAGTGCAAATCAAAACAAAACCACTTCATTTATAGTCAGAAACTAATCTTTAAACATTAAAAAAGGGACTGTCCCATCTTGTTAGTCACAACAGTTGCTAATCTGGACCTTTGTCAACAAGCAGTTGTATGTAACTAGACCTTTACCGATTTTAGCTGAACACCTCTGAGCTAGTCCATATTTTTTATATATGACAGCAGTTGCAAGGCCGCCGTTTTCTTTCCTTTGTCCACTATAACTCCAGTATCACCATGACTGGCAAAGACATGATGAAGCAATAGAGGAGTTTTTTAACCGATGCCTTGTGTGTGGACTGCATCTTATTTTATTCTTTTTATTTAATTGCCTTCACCGGACAGGAAGAAAACCACACACAGTTAGGTCACAAACAAATCTTTCTAAAATACATTTTAGGACAGAGTTTGCTTAGTTTAAAAAAAAAAGGCAGTAAATACAAACAAACATTGTGTTGAGGTGCTTTTGAGCAAAACAGGAGGCTGAAGCACAAAGACAGAGGAGATAAAGAGCAGCAGCAGCAGCAGCAGCAGGGCTACAGTGGAGTTTCTCTCTGGGTTATGGTTTACAGACTCTTTCTTACAAGAAGCTCAAGCTGTTCCACATTCAACACGTTGAACATGAAACTAAAACACTACCGAGAGATTAAATACTTCACAGGCTGGAACATTAATCTCTTAAAAATAAACACCAAATACTGGTATTTTGCTATGAATAAAAAGTAGAAGCTGTTTTATCATTACAATAGGCATCTGTTTGTGAGAATTCAGGCCACATGAAAAGTAGTTTTTCTCTCACACACACACACTCCACTCACACACCAACACACACACACTCGACTCGACAAAAGCAGCAGAGAAGGGGAGATAAGCAGCAGAATTACTCGGTTTCAGAGTGAAAGTAACTCCGCTGCCTCCTTGTTATCAGAAGTGTGAGACTGTTCTTAGCTCGCCGAGATGTCGAAAGCAAGTGAAATGGAAAATAAACCTGTTTAAGCCGCTCACCATGTCATACACGTTCAGAATAACCGGCTCGTTGGCCATTACAGGCTCTCCGCTCTCCTAAGAAGCCGTGTCTCCTCCGCTCAGCACAGGCAGCTAGCCGGCTAGCTGCTGCTGTATCAGCTCGGTCTGATCTTTCTTCGTATTAAAAGTCGTTCACTCCGGCAGCCCGGTGTCCTGAACGCGTTTGTCCCCCTGAACGATATAAACCAAGTCCAGGAAAGTATCACTAAGCCGGGGGAGAGTGCACCATTAGCCGCGGATAAAAAGATGAAGCTAATGAGCTGCTAACCGCAACACCAACAATATCATCAGCTACAGCTGCTCGGCTGTTAGCGTCATCTCCGGGGAAACAGAAACTCGGTAAAAGCGAAGGATATTCGTCAAACTTCAGCCATCAGACAAGGAAGTGACTGTCGGCGTGAACGGAAACCTAATATAAGGCCAAATAAGATAACATCTTAGCACCCAGGCTGAGCACGGAGTACAGCATCAGAGCTGCGCTGCTGAAGGGGGGTGGAACACCAACACAGGAGCTACATCACCATCCAATCACCATCACTATCCAGTCACCATCACCATCCAATCACCATCACCATCCAATCACCATCACTATCCAATCACCATCACCATCCAATCACCATCACTATCCAATCACCATCACCATCAAATCACAATCACCATCCAATCACCATAACTATCCAATCACCATCACTAT
>JAOANJ010000026.1:27213300-27225756 GCA_026413345.1 Ariopsis seemanni | reverse complement strand
TCCGGTTTCCCCCACAGTCCAAAGACATGCAGGTTAGGCTAATTGGTGGCTCTAAATTGACCATAGGTGTGAATGTGCGTGTGAATGATTGATTGTTTGTCTCTATGTGTCAGCCCTGCGATGACCTGGCGACTTGTACAGGGTGTACCCTGCCTCTCGTCCATAGTCAACTGGGATAGGCTCCAGCTTGCCCGTGACCCTGCACAGGATAAGCGGCTACAGATAATGGATGGATGGACTTAAACATTTGAGCCATCATTTGTACTGTGTGTGTGTAAAAGTAAGAGCTCATGTTTGCTTTGCTGATGTGAATGAGAAGAAGCATCGCGGACAACTTAACAGCCGATGTCTGATTTAGAAACTAAACTCATTCGGCTTCGTTACCCAGAACGATATTTGCAGAATGTTTGAGGCGAGGGAAGATCCAAAAGTAAATAAAAACATTTTTATATTGTTTTGGTGAAATATATAATGCTGTATAAGAAAAGCCACGGTATGTTATAAACATTTTTATTCAAAACCTTATTTTCTTTGATCATTTTTGTCTATTTGCCATCATTCACATAGACAAGACAGTGCCACATGTACACGGCTGGTGTGTGGGTCTGGAAAAGCATGGCACTCATTTACTGAAGTATTGATATTCTGTAAGAGCCAGGACACGGAGTTCTAAATCTGTTTTTTTTTTTTTCATATTTCCTTATTTTCTGCATGCTTATGTAACACTAATGTTTAAACTTTTCATGATAACAGTTACTGACCTTTAAAAGTATTAAGAAAACTGAAAATGGAAAGTTTGCAAAGGTTTTCTAAAAAAACCCCAATCAATATGAGAGAAGTCTTGAAAATGTCTAGAATTTTTTCCCCCAACGATGTATGTATATTTCTGTCATTTCAACACTGAAAGAGCTTTATTAAACAATTAAGGAAGTGACTTGAACGTGAGAGAGGTTCGGTGCCCAGCACTGACAGTTTTGATCAAGTTCTTTGCCAAGGAGGCTGTTGGCTGCATCCCTGCCAGTGAGACTCACTGTTTACCTGTTCTCGGCAACGTTTATGTTCAAACAATCCCTTATAAATATGTGGCTGTCACTTTTAGTAGCGCTCGATTCTGTTAAGGTGTGTGTTGATGAGAAATGTGACGGCGTCTTGGAGGAAGTTCTTCATATAAATCATGGATTGTAAGAAACTGAGCATACGGATATATATATATACCATGTTTAATGCACTACGGACTCATTATCAGCTCTGCTGTGTCTCGTGTGTGTGTGTGTGTGTGTGTGCGCAGTTGATGAAGACGGGATGGACTGCATGGATAACGAGCGGCGGCCGCATTTCCCTCAGTTCTCCTACTCAGCCAGCGGGAGAGAGTGAGTCCCTCACAGCCAGCACTGCCTCATCGTCGTCGTCATCATCACCACCACCACCACGCTTACCACTGGAACAGACTCGTCCTTCAGCTTTTACCCAGTCAGACTTCACCCAAACAAAGCTCTCCTTCTCCACTGGGACTCTCATCATCATGCTGTACACAGGCCAAGAGCTCCAGGACACGCTTGGCTTTTAATGGTAATGGGAATTTTGCACGTCGGGCTGAACTGAAGTCCAGTCCTCTTAAACGCCCCAGGCTGCTGGGGAGAAGAACTGTGTTGTTTGTTTACGTTTGTGTGTTTTTGTTTTGTTCTGCATTGAGATGCTTAACTATGTTCACATGCCTCCTTTCATTGGCTCCAAAAGCACTGAAGCTACAGAGCACCTTTCCCTCTCGGTCCATCCCTGTGTGGCTGAGCATTAATTCACATGAGCATTAACGTTTAAGCGCCGCGTGTCGTGTGATGTCTGATACGAAGTACAACCGAATGCCTCTGTTCTTTTTGTGGTGTCCAAAACTGCCGTGACAGTATACTCAGGCTGCACAGGTGTTGAGTTCAGTAAACATGCTTCATTTATCCAGACAAGGCCTCTTGCAGCACTAGCACTCACGCCCAAACAGCACTGCGACACACACCGTCTGTGTTTATGGCAGTAATGTCTGTGTGTGTGTGTGTGTCAGTAATGTGTGCTGTTTTCCTCAGCTAGCATTTCTGTCTCACTGTGGCACTGCAGGACTTTTCTTTCTTTTACTTACTCAGCAAACGGGTTGAGAAAAGAAACATGATGATGGATGGGGAGGGGGACGGGCAGGCCACGGGCGGGCCACATTCTTTGTTTTTGATGTTATGAGCTGAATAGTCCTGTGAATCTGAGCCATACAGCACTGTACCTCCTGATACTTTAGGTACGATTATCTATTTAGGTCAGAAACGCCTCGACTCAGAACAATCTGATCCAAAACGTATGGTGTCGATTGTTTTCTGCTATTTGCCCAGGATTTCTGTTTCACAGGTCATTCCACATGATTGATTGCAAGGGGAAGTTATGGCCTAATGGTTAGAGAAGCAGCTTTGGGACCAAACGGTTGCCGGTTCGATTCCCTGGACCAGCAGGAATGGTTGAGGTGCCCTTGAGCAAGTCCTCATACGTACTCTGGGTATGTTGTACGTCGCTCTGGATAAGCGTGAATTGTGATCATTCCGGTACATTGACAAGAGTCCTAATGAACTCGTAATATGACGGAGACTGAGCTGAAATCAGTAACACGGAACAAGAAACGTTCTCTTCCACCAGTTAGTGTGAGATCAGTGTGGCTCAGAGAATCTCACAGCACCTGACCGAGTGCACATGCACTGTCGTCTTATATTAAATAAAATAAAGCAGTTCTATTTATCCTACTTATAACGAGTGCTTTCCAGACTTCTATCCTGGGCACACATGAACCGAAAATGGCTTTAGAATGTAAATCAGGCAATGCAAAGGCCTATTTTTTTTTTTTTTTCCTTTTTGTTTAATTTTTGTTCTTATCCCCCACCCCCCAACATGTTCTGGTGAAGACAGCACACAGGAGCCTGTTCACATTGTCAAAGCACTGCTGCTTTTCTGCACACTGAGTTTTTGTGGTGAAGTGCTGCATAACCAGGTTCTCTCAGAAGCAACCACTGCAGGATCTCACACTTCGCAGTGTGCTTTCCTCTGCTGATATCCCTCACGTGGCCAGTACACTTCTCATCCGAGCTCTTACCTCTCCCAGGTCGTTTATGTTAAATAAACAGGTGTACACTGAGATCGGGAATCTTCTTAGATGTGCTAAGCTCGAAGAGGCACCTGTATTTCGAGTCCTGTAGATACTTCCTACTCCAGTGGTTGCATTCATCAGTCAGAGGTCGCTAAAGTGGCCCATAAAGAGCGGAGATAGAGGCGATTGTTTGAGTTATGAGCCGAATGTACAGTTTGGTATGATGTGTGAGCGGTTGAGGTGTCGGCACGCATGAGTAATGCTTGTTGTGGAAGGAGACGATCGCTGCGTGAGGACGTCTACGGATGATGGACGTTGGCAAGGCATTGATTGAGGTCACTGGAAGAATCCGAGTTGGTCAGACCAAATCGAAGTGTTTTGTGTTTAAATGTACGGTACATTCCAGCGAGTCTTTGGGTTTAGCTTGCATGACTGATGTGTCCATTATAAGTGCGTGATAAGTTTCAGTTGTGAAACTTCATCAGATGATCTAGAACATGAGGTGCAGCAAGTAGCATTGCCGTGTCACAGCTCCAGGGTCTGGGGTTGGTCTCTGTGCCGAGTTCCTGTGCACACGTGTCCGTTTGGGTTTCTTCCTGTCTCTTAAACAAGACAGTAGGCGGACTGACGACTGTAAATTGCCCCGAGGTGTGTGTGTGTGTGTGGTGCCTGGTGTTGGACTGGAGTTCCCTCCACGTTGTATTCCCGACTCGCTCCTACAAAAGGCTCGGGATTGACCGAGCAGGATAAAGCGTTTATTGATTATGAACGAATGAACATTTTAACATCCTATTAAGCAGCTCAGCAGTGTTTTATGTGTAGAGAGAAGTGAGTGGATGCACAGGTGGAATGATGCTAATGAGGATGATGAGGTTGGTGTAAGGGATAAAACATGTTCATTATGAGGAAGAGGAAGGTGCTGTGTTGGACTTGACTGTTGCTCCTCTGTAAGAGAGGACTAGGACTAGGACGTGCCGATGCAGGTTTACTATAAATGTGTGTGAATTCTAGCTGCGTGTGATCTCGGTGTTCGGATGGACTGGTACAGAGATGTCACGTGTCCTTTGATGACTAGAGAAAGGACTTAGGAAATGAAATGCTAATAAACGTAGTCACTGCACTGATCATGATCGTGAACTAGTTGCCTTGTTTTTTTCCCAGCTGCAGTTCATGTTGAGAAAGCGTCCCTGCTCGCAGTTTACTGTGATGATGAGCTCGTATCGATGAGAAGCTGACAGGACCGTGCTACTGCAAATCACACCAGCTTCTGTCTTCCAACACGCGCTTCTTTTCCCTGATGAAACTCCGTAGTGTGAAGTGAATGCAGTCGGCTCATACTGTTGTTCATTTCCTATCAATTTATTTAACAACTTGAAAATTGTTCCACTTTTTTTTTTTTTTGTCTGATGTCAGTGTTTTTTGTTTCTTCTTCGTTAGGTACGTTTTTAAAGTTGAGTGATATCAAATCTGAAAATTTAAATTAAGCTTTCTTTATTTTATTTTTTATGATGCAGCTGTTTTTCAATGTTGAGTTGGATCACTTGTGTTATGAATGAATCTGTGACGCTGTTTTCTTTAAGAATGTGCACGTGTAGAGAGAGAGAGAGCGAGAGAGGGGTGATGCTGTGTGTTGGTACCTTGCGTGTAAGGGACCTGAGTGATGATCCAGTTAAAACTGCACTCTGTTAAAGGGCCTTTGGCACTGCGGGCCAAAAACACCATACACTTTTTAAAATTCCATAGTCGCTAAACTTGGCTTTAAATTATGTATAACAGCACTTTCATGTCCATTTCTCTTTTTCTATAGTTCAGATAAAATGAAATAAAGGTCCCTGCTTTAAGAAGGAAAAAAAAAAAAGGACTTGAAAGCACACTTTCCCTTCACTTTTTTTTTTTTTAAAGAATGATGTAATTTTGCTTTGTAAAGCGTTACGCTGTGAATGTGATGAGACACTGCCAGGAGTTTTGCTTTGGTGACATTCAGACAGGCCGACTTTTCTAGCTCTCCCTCCTCCCGAGCGTCTCCTGGAGCATTCTGGGAAAAGTCGGGCCTGACCAGTGACGCCGCCTCAACAGTTACTGTCCGTGTTCAACTTGCTGACGAGTATAAACGCAAGGAGCCGTGGCTTAAACACAGAAACCCAGTATAATATGTCTCAGTCGTTGATTCTTAGGCTGCTGGTGCTGGAATAAACGTCCAGCAGAGGTACAGCACAGGCCTGCTCCTTCGGTAGTGAACTAGTGCGAGCGAAGGAGCCGCACGGTCCTGGCCATGTGAGCTGATGGGTTCCATCCTTACTTACTGCAGGGTCTCGAAGAAATATTTTACACCTCAACGTACACACTTTGCTGCTACTGTTTGTATCGTCTACAACATAACTTCTTGTTCTCTTGCTCCTGGTAGTGTATTATGAACAAGCATGAATTGTAAAGTATTTATTTAAAAACAGAAAAGAGAAAACCTGAAAAAAGAGCAAAAAAACAAACAAACAAACAAACAAACAAAACCTTGTAATTGATTTTACGGCCATGTAGCTTTAGTTTGTGACACTTCTTGCCCTTGCTAGCTCTGTCATTAGATCCATGTTAAGATCTAGACATGTGATTAAGATTTTTTTTATGCAGAAGGGACTTGATCCAAAAAAAAAAAAAAAAAGAAGCAAACGAAAGAACAACTGTATGAAATGTTGTGATATTTAATGACTAAAAGAGAATGCTTATTTCATGACTATATGGCCCACAAGGATGTGAAAACGCTGATCTATGAGAAACCTTTTTTGTACACTGAACATCCTTAGTATTTTTACATGTAAATGTATATGATAGGGATGCACATTATTTTCCTTCTTACAGACTGCTTAAATAAAACACTATGTCAATCTGCGCTCAGTTTGCCTCTCTTGCTTTTTTTTTTTTTCTTCTTGGGTGAAACACCACTGCATTTCTCTTCGACTGCTTTCAGACGTGTTGAGTTTCTTCAATGTATAATTCATGTCCGGAGTCAGATTTGAACATTTTATTAAAAAAGCTTATTTATAAAACACAGTTCCAAACATGTAAAAATGGCAAATAGTCTCGTTTCTATCTTTTATATTATAAAATTTACATTTGAAATAGATTTGTTGGAATAAGAAATCGAGAGAGAGAGAGAGGACGGTGTGTGTGTGTGAGTGAGAGTGTTGGTGACCGAGAGCCAGCACTGCTGCTGTGTGCGCAGTATGGACTGTGATGTCACACGAACCCCCTGCAGCCATCACACGCACAAACTCGCACCCACTTCTTACTTGTAGCAAAATCCCTCGTGATTGCTGAGTAAAGCCGCGGCGATGGCGCTCTGTCGGTGCGATCGGATTAACTCCATCGAGAGAGAAGCAAATCGACGCCCTCACGTTGTTCCGATAGTTTCTCTGCTCTCTGCTGGTAACTGAGGGAGGAAACACAAAGCGCCCGGTTCAGTCACTCGTGTAGCTTGAGCTGTATACAGAATTCAGCAGCGCTGAGAGAAAAGGCATTTACTGCTCATGTCAGTCCTACTTCACTTCACTCAGCACTCCAGAGGAGATCCTTTTAAAACAACCGTCTCTTCAACAGGTGGCTTGTTAAAGTGTCCTGCATGTGCCGTTTGTCACACACACATTTAAGTGGGTAGATGTTCAAATCTCCAGCAGCAGAACTTGACATTTCGTTGCTGCTATTCACTGCAAGAGAAGCTCGGCGTCATTCAGGCACTCGAACTGTCCGCTAACATCTTTTTAAAGAACGGTATTATTAATACACTGCTGTTGAGGTAAGCCTGATTAGAGCCGTGTGCAAACGATGCTGCAGTTATGGTCCTGAACGTTATTTGAACGCAGCTGAGGAATGCAACCTTGAGGTCTTCCAATTCCAACTACGCAACTGGTGTGTCCTTCCTCCTACGATCATCCTCAACCTTTCATGTGCAGCGTAGGTTTAAAAAAAAATCTGTTTTACATCAAAACACACTCACTTGTAGTGAGTTAATCATTCCAGAAGGACTCTGTTTCATGAGGTCTCTCCGGTGATTTAAACGTGTCACGCGTGTTGATGAAGCGTACTGAAGCTTAATACGGATTGAAATGGATCTGTAACGAATTGGTTCCAAATCAATAACGTCTTCCAGTAGTAGTTTTAATCTGGTCATTGATGGCACGGTCATTAAACCTTCACCCACTCTATAGAACCTCAGTGTTCTCAGATTTTGCCCTCATTTCTGAAAATCATAAACCCGCTGTCTAAGACACAGCTCATAGCTTTATTTCACTATTTTGGTGTCGTTCTACATGGATAAGAATTTTTTTTTTAATAATCTGATGGACATGAGGAACAAACAGAAAATGGTAGGGAAGAAGAAAGGGAAAAAGTAAGGAACGGAACGACGGAAACTTGACGTCGGTGGGAATCTCAGACAGCCGTCTGGACAGACACACGGATGAACCGATGGTAAAAATCCGAGGCAGCCAGAAACGGGAAGGAAGCTGCTGAAGAAAAACTATTTCAGACGTTTTGACCTTGCTGTGACCCTTGGATCAGTTCCAAAATCTAATCCTTCTAGTTATAATGATGATTCTATATACAAACGTTCACCCACTCGGTCCTGAGTGATGAGAATCGCAGACGGATCGACAGACGACCTGAAAACTATCACTCGGTGGCAGAGGCATAGAAAAAAAAAAAAGGATGTGAGGAAGGAAGGAAAATGGAAGTAAAGTTACTGTCAACAATTGGTTTCCTTTAGTGTTCATCAGTCAGGGTTTTCACTAAAGCACAAAAAGCCTCTCAAACTTCTGCTGGTTTTTCTGCTAAACGCTGTGAACTTTTGCATGAGGCTGCTCAGAGTAGCGTGTTGATTTTGTTTCTCTGAGGGAGACGGGGAGCTGTTAACTCTCACCTCTCTCCTAACAAAACAACAGCATGGCGGTATTAACAGAGCTGCGAGCGACGGCGCTTTGCAGAGTGGCGCTCTGTTTGCCATAATCTCCTACAGATGTCAGCGTGCGGCTAGTCACTGTCTGTTGCTGACGCGCCTCTAGCAGCAATCTGGATGAGCATCTGTGGACGCCTAGTCTTGCGTGATGTGCAGCCATGGCTACCAGCTGCTGTGCTACTTGTGCTCTCTCTCTCTCTCTCTCTCTCTGCTGACATGGAAGTAGACTAAATGTACTATCAGCGCAGTTGGAATTAAAGTCATACCATTTGTGATCGCAAACTTGCGTATGACTTTCATCATATTCACACTTGCACTCAGTAAAATCCATAACAACAAAAAGTGTCAACACAGAGAGGATACAGACCGGCAGACGTTTGACTAATTAGTATTTATAATAATAATAATACTCTGATTTAATGTTGCTGCTGGTTTCTGCTCCAGACATCACCGTGGCTGCTTTAGAACGTGGTGCTAAAGTAAATCAGTTCACTTCTGAACCCCAGAACAGGTTTACTTACGGCACTGAGTGGAGGCCTCACCTGTCCACGCAGGTTGTGCATCTCTTCAGTGAGAAGTTGCCGCTCGTGTACGAGTTGGTTCTGTCTGTTGAGCAGCTCCATCACCTGCTGAGCGCTCGACTGACAGTGCTGGTCCAGCTGCTGCAATCTGCACACAAAACAACCTCCTATATTGCTGCTCACCACACACACACGGCACAGACAAATCCATCAGAACAAGATTCAGACTGAAATCACACCAGTGTTTATTTTAAACCGCATTCTTCTCACCACATTGGCTGCTCTCCCAGTTATTTTTCAGCAATTTATTCCAATAACAAATCAATTAAGAATGGATTTTTTTTTTTTATTATGAGCACTGATGGCCTCGATATTTGGGCTCCTAAAGGATTAAACCTTTTAGGTAACAGACAACTAGCTGGATCATCATAATTAATGACTACACTGATGACGATAAATGAAAATGTGTGGCTGAGGCCAAAGATAAATTTTATTACACAATGGTCCGAATACCAAACACACAACAGTAACACTTGCTTTTCAGTTATCCAATTTTGTATTTCATAAATTCTAGCTTTTGCTTTGATTAATGGTCATCAGTTAAATTAATTAGAGTGTGATTCAAGGTGAGTGCTGCAGCAAAATATTGATATAAATTTACTTGATCATCCATAATATGCATCACGCTACACTACAGCGGGGTCCAGAAGTCTGAGAGCGTAAATGAAAATGCTTCTGTTTGGCATTCTTCTTCAATTTAATACAAATGTTTTCATTACAAATAATACTCTCGGCAACAACTTGAGTGAAAAGCGCAATCTTTGAAATATTTACACGCGTTTCAGATTTGCTTAGTCCCCTTTTTGCTTTGTTGACAGCGTGCGCTCGAGCTGCATGAACCCCACAAGTTGGTGCCAAACCTTATGATCCGTTTTGGATCAAATCCATCAGTGTGTCATCTGAACACATGCTTCAGTAGAAGGGATCAGGGATGAGGGAACGCTGACCTTTTGTACAAATCAGGTAACATGCTCAAGGTCACACATTTGCTTGCATTTAAATCGTCGTCGTCACTGCCAAACCTGATCCGGGCTTGAGGCGAACCATGTTTGGTTGACTTGGCCAGAATTGCAGCAGTAGGGTGGTCAGTTCCTTTCTGCACACACACATTCACACCCGTGGGCAATTTAGAGTAGCCAGTTAACCTAAATGCATGTCTTTGGACCGGCGCATCCCCACACAGACACGGGGAGAACATGCAAACTCCACACAGAAAGGCCCCCGTCAGCCACTGGGTTCAAACCCAGAACCTTCTTGCTGTGAGGTGACAGTGCTAACCACTGCACCACCGTGCCACCTGTTATTTGGGGGAGGGGGTTATTCCAAGGGACAACTCAATTTCTAAGAATAAAGGTGTAAATTTGATAAAAAATTTACAGGAGGAACGACTGCCTTTCCTGTAACTCTTGGTTCAGCTGTGGTGTCGGTGGTGTGATGTGATGACATTGATCCAAACTTGCAAAGGAAAGAGATGTGGTTCCTTGACAAAAAAAGCACTTTTTAAAAAATTTTTTCCCTCAGAAATTTACTACTTTTAATCTCTAAGAATTTCTTAATTTTTACTTGCAAATCTCAGAAAATATCCAAAGTTTTTCTTCTAAATGTATGACTTTAGTCTTGGAAATTCAGAGGTTTTTATTTTTTCCATTGTAACATCCCTCCTCCAGCTCTGTAATTTATTGATTTTTTTAAAATTTTAAATTAAAAATTTTCACCTACAATGGCCCTAATAAGCTGTTTTAGTTCACTGTTACTAGTAAGACCATTTCAAATTGTTTTTGTTTCTTGGTGGTGCTTCACGTAACCAATTTTTACTAGCACTATAGATTCTGAACAGATGAGATGCATCAATTTTGAAGTTGATGCATGAAAAGGAGAATAAACATTTTTCTCTTTAAACAATGTTATAAAAGCCATGTCATCATTTCCCTAATCAGAGCAGAGAAGGTAAATAAAAGCAGCAAAAGCACCAGGATGAATTCGAAAAGCTTCACCTAGTCAGGTCTTCAATGTCCACTAGCATCGCGTCCTGCTCCATGTGAAGCTCATCTCTAATCAGCAGCAGCTGCACGAGCTCCTCATTCAGGCCTGCTCCGAGACGCAACACACACACACAAGCACAGAGTTCACAAAATAATACAAAGCAGTTAAAATTCTCTTCATGAACACCCGAGAGCCACTGAAAACACATTTCAAATAGCTTTAGTTTTCTTTACAAAATTCCTTATCTTGGTGCATTTTATTCTATTAATTATTGCTTTTATCTATCTATCTATCTATCTATCTATCTATCTATCTATCTATCTATCTCTATTTAATTCTTTCCATCACCTTTGCATACATGTTTATATTTCGATCGATTAGAATTCCTCTTTGAAGCCTAAAGCACTTTTACACTTGACTTTTTCTCTGTACTATAGAAAGCTTTTTTTCATATACCAAAACGTGAAGTATTGTTACTATTAGTAGTATTACTACGAAGTAGCAATTAAAAACTATTAGTTAAATCCTAAAAATGAGTACAATTTTCAATAATTTATTTTACATCATACTTTAATGATGCACAATTGCACAAACAGAAGTGAAAGATGACCTGAGTAAAAGATGTAAAAACATTTTTCAATCTACATCAAGTAACAAGGAAATTTAAAAAAAAAAAAGAAAAGAAAAAGGGCAGCACCTCCCTACACACACACACACACACACACACACGATGATGATGCACACTGAGTAAACTGTACACTAGAATCACAACATTCCAGGGCAGTTACAATTACTCAACTAGAAACATCATTATTATTCTTCATAATGGATTCATTTGTTTGTTTATTCCATAAGACGGTTTCAACAGAATCCCAAAAATGTTATGCATCCTGGTAAACTGCTTGCGTGTTAAATTTCCCAGTTTGTAGGTATTTTCTCAAACATGACACCGATTTGAGTGCATGGTTTCAGAAACGCATACCATAAAACCCCTGTGTAGGAGGTGATCAACAAAAACTGTTACTTGAGGTTACATGCGTGATTCTATTATTATTGATCCGTGTTTCATTGGTTTCATTCATGCAAGACTGTGACTTCATTCATAGTGACTGACTGAGAAGCAGCATGTACGCCAGCACCCGCTTTAGACTTACAGCATTTATAGCGCTCTCTATAGCTCTGCGAGGACTCTCTTAGACTGTATTCGGCTTTAATTTTTGACATGTATAACTGTGTAAAAGCAAAAGTAATGGACGGGTGGGTCTTAAGGGCTTGATGTTTCCTTTCCCAATCATTTAAAAATTACCCCCCCCAAAAAAAAAAAAAATCCACAGGGTTGTACCGGTTTAAAAATGATTTTTTTTTTTCCATTTCCAAAATTAGTTTTACTTTCACAAATATTGACAGTTGGTTTAAAAATAAGTGTGCACTTACTCTCGATCTGTGAGTGGAGGTCATTGACAATGACCTGCAGCTGTCCCAGGGTCATGTCTCGCAGATCTGTGGGCTTTAGGCTTCTCTTCATCAGACACTCACTGATGTGGGGCATGTGGGGAAGCTACAAACACGTGCACACAAAATCAGTGATACAGGTGTAATGTACTTCTGTATACAGCAGGGTGTGTGTGTGTGTGTGTATAGTCATGTGAAAAAGAAAGTACATCCTCTTCCAGTTACATGGTTTTACCAATCAAGACATAACACAAAATCATCTGATCCTTACCAGGCCCTAAAGTTATACAAATCTAACCTCAGGTGTAAAGCAACGCACAACAGATTCCACCGTGTCATTATTTATTTAACAAAAATTAAGTGAAAATGCAGAATCCATGTGT
>JAOANJ010000026.1:26944156-26956900 GCA_026413345.1 Ariopsis seemanni | reverse complement strand
ATCAAATTAAAAGTCTCAAATTTGATTTAATAAAAGGCAGCAGCAAAGAAGAAAGTATTCAGCCTTGATTTAAGAAAACTGAAAGATGCAGGTACTTTGTATTGATTAATGTGGGAAATACGTTCAGTATAATATCGATTTATCACAAAAATACCTGCATGTATTTATTATGTTGAAAACCCACCAGCCGACCAAGCTGGCACTTTTTAATTGTGCGACAGTAATGATGTAAATACCAGCACGACGGACTAGTGTCCGAAAGTGTTTTTTCATTTTACCAGTGAACTCACTATGTAGTCCTCTATATAGTAATTCCCTATATAGGGAGTAGTGAACAAGTGAGCGATTTCAGACACAGGGAGTGTAATTATAAAACCACACCAACCATACCACATTCATTTGACATATCAATAAAAAGAGCAGTGTAATGTTTAGTTCTGGACACAGCAGATGGCCAGCTTATTATATTCCACATGTAAATAGCTTGCTGTGAGTGGTTAGTGTGTACTTGGTAGTTGTACTGTCTTAGGCATTGAGTATATTTAGCTGTACGTCTTATTCTCTTTAGCTTTGTACCAAACATTCAGCTCACTACATACACTTTATAGAGTCACATCTACATTTAACAGTTATTCCACAAAATCGAGTCGTACATGAGCTGATAGCCGATGAGGCACGTAGCGCCGAGTCATCTACAAGCCATGTACCACAAGATTGAGTGGAATAACTATTTTATTCTATCCACATTCACTGGATTTTGAGAAACAGAGCATTTATATATTTTTTCAAATTCAATCAATAAAAACTTTATATGAAACATCTGATAAAATAATTTCCGCTTAGAATGTAAACAAACCGGTGAAATGACAGTAGGAATTTGTGAAAAGTGCGATAATTCTTGAAAAATAAAAAAAAGAGACGTTCTTACCATCAAATACTTTTATTCCATATTTTGTTGTTCTTTTGTATTTTTTGACATTTTGTTTTCAAGTAGAGTTTTTATTTCGTCTTCGGTTGGTTCAGCAACACGCACCGACATTTTGTTTTTCTCTACTCACGGTATATGAGCTGATAGCCTAGTAGTAGAGTAGCCAATCAGAGTGTGCGATTGCTCATACCAGTGAATGTGGATAGAATAATAGCCGTTATACTGATGTAGGAACTTCATCCCATGTTGTCTTTGCGCTATTTTTGTATGTCTGTGTCACCAGGCGTCAGGTACATAATGATTTCCGTGACCTGGTTACATTGGTGGTGCATGGTCTAGAGGCCTTTCTAATGTCACTGCTCGTGGGCTTCCTGTACTTTGGGGCGGGTGAGGAGAAGCTGCCAGTGCAGGACACTGTGGCTCTGCTCTACATGATCGGAGCTCTCACACCATTTGCTGTGGTACTAGATGTCATAGCCAAGTGTGAGTCTCAATTTCACAAATAGGTCAAAACTATCCTATTAGGATTTACCTGGTATTGATATCCTGTATGTTGTATTTACAGGTCATACAGAGAGAGCCATGCTGTATCATGAACTGGAAGATGGAATGTACTCAGTCACCCCTTATTTTTTTGCCAAGGTATGTATACCTTACTACACAAAGAACAGCATAGTGACCACAAGGAGGCAGCAAAGCTCCATGCAGTTTCTTGGAATAACCGTATAACATAATATCCAGTTATTTCCATGTTAGGGCCTCAAACCCACAGTGATTATGAATGCATCTCTCTCAGGTCCTGGGTGAGTTACCAGAGCACTGTGTTTTCACGCTGTTATACAGCCTGCCTATCTATTGGCTAGCTGGCCTGAATAACTCACCCTACCGCTTCCTGCTAAACTTCATGCTGACATGGCTGATGGTGTACTGCAGCCGCGCCATGGCTTTGTTCACGGCGGCTGTGCTACCCACCCTCCAGACCTCTTCCTTCATGGGAAACTCTCTTTTCACTGTTTTCTATCTGACTGGTGGCTTTGTCATCAGCATGGAAAACATGTGGCTAGGTAAGAACCTGTCACTCAAAAATATTATCTTCTGACACCCAACACTAACAACTAATTGCTGAGAAATTCATCAACCATTGCTGCTGTTCTGATCAGTTTTTTTTTTCCCTCCTTCAGTCGCTTCCTGGTTTTCCTATATTTCCTTCATGCGCTGGGGTTTTGATGGGATGCTGCAGGTTCAGTTCCGTGGTCTCAAATATTCAGTCAGCCTAGGAAACCTGACCTTCAATGTAGACGGCGTTAAAGTAAGAATACACTTTTTTTTTTAAATCACAGCTTCATTTTCTCCACAAATACCATTGGTAATGGTGAAATGCTCATATGGTTTCATTTCTTTTGGCCCTGCCAGGTGATAGAGGTGATGCATATGAACCAGTTCCCACTATACTCCTGTTACTTAGTGCTGATCGCTGTAGTGTTGGTCTTTATGTTGCTCTACTATCTGTCACTCAAGTTCATTAAGCAGAAGTCCAGTCAGGACTGGTGAAGGAAAAGCTACAGTAGAAATCTCTTTTGGAAGAACTTTACCCCACGCAGCCCATTCGTTGCAGAAAGATGGCAGCACTGGCTTGTTCTCAATCCACACTGAAGTGATATGGGAACGTTCTGGAGAAAAGCATTCATGTACTGCATCAGCGTTGTCATTATTGGACATTTAATAATCCAAATATTTTCTGCTTATGATGGGCAGGGAAGGACAAAACCCAAAATTGTATCATTAGAAACCTACTGGAAGTTGCTTTGCGACATGTAATGGCTTTTTTTTTTTTTTTGGGGGGGGGGATTATATGATTATTAGATTATCCTTAGCAAAACATCACCAGTTGGTTGTTCAACATATTCATTAATATCCGGGTCATCAGAAAACTTCCCAAAATCCCATTTGGACATCGACATGAACACTTTTTACTTCTACTCAAGCCTACATAATGTGAAAGATCCAAAGAGGCAAGAAGTGACGTCATGTATGTGGTAAGACACACTGTTTGACCAGTCATGTTATGTAAGAGAATGGAGAAGAATGCATGATGTCAGATCCCAGCTATTTTGGCAAACACACACAAATCAAAATAATGCGACGCATTTAAAATCACAATCAAAGGAATTTGACGACTCAAAACGTGACCTTATCCTAATGATCTTAAGAAGAGAGTCCTGGAAGAGTCTGGAAGTCTCTGGTCTCCAAGAGATTGTCTACCAAATTTCAAATAAAGCATTGCAATGAGCTTTAATACGATACGTGGGATTCTGCTTAAGGGAACATTGAGAGGGGGAGTGGACAAGGGTGTGTTGATCATGGTACTGAAACACAGCCCTCATTTTCCACAACAGATCAGGCCTGAGTTTCCCAAAAGCATTGCAGCACAAAGATCATCGTTAAATGGTAGAGCAAGCAGCACAATGAACACACTCTCTTCCAGTTAAGATGCTCTTAGTGTTAAGAGGCTTATGGGAAACCCACCCCAGCGTGTTCGAGTTGTTTATTGGACTGCAACTGACTGCCGCTGGATGGCAGCAAAGCACCATGCACGCGCACACTCCCCCCTTCCTTCGTAGCCAGTTTTTCTTTTCTTTTTTTTGGCAAATTACATCTACCTACAGCTTTTTTAAAAAAAAAATGAATTATTTGCTGTTTCGTGATTATTAATCGTAATGTGTTATAGATGTAAAGGCATATTTCAGGAATATCTTGGATATCTTTAAATTCCACTAGCAAAGCATTTTGATGTTAAAATCATGAGGAAGCAAGTTTTGCACTGGTGCAATCCCCTGATAAATGTGGCAAGAAAATGTGTGAAATACAAAAAAAACCACAGAACTGAAGTAAAGTGTGGTGCGTGTTATTCATCTTCTTGACTACATTTTTATTAGTCGTTCAAATTTACAATATAAATATACAGCATTCTCCAGGATTATATGATTACCTGTTATCACTAAATAACAGATGTGCTGTGTAAAATGTGTATTTATGTTCACAAAGGTAGCTTCAGTATTTTTATTCTTTTGTTATAGCTAACTGCCACTCATGAGGACGGTTAACTAAGATAACTATTAATACAGGAAGGTGAGAGGTGGCACATGTGAAGTCAAGAGATATACATGGTTTTAGACCAAAGCACTTGGAGGAGAAAACAAAATGCCACCTCCTCTATACACAAACAGGGCAAAGAACAATCATCCTTCACACCCAGATGTTTCCTTGGACTCCTGGCTTGGACTTCACTACACATTTTTATTAAAAACTCTTTCCAAAAGCCTAAGCTGGTATTAAATTTGCAAAGTGTATGTTGAAAGATTCCCATAAACCCAAAATAATAAAAAAAATAAAAATAAAAATAAAATTAATATTTCAAAGCAGGAAATAAAGATGTGTAACACATTTATTAACATAAATACTTCTGTACATCACATTAATTATCAATGCAGTTGTAATAAGCAACAGTTTACCAAGCATCACAGCATTAGAGGATCTAGGCATACGTATTTAAAAAAAAAAAAAAAAGAGAAGGGAATCTAGTTATCTGTAGGACTCTGGGTGTGCAAGGCTTTCAGTTTGTCTGCGTAGAACTTGAATGTCTCCTGCAGAGAGAAAAGAAAAATGTATAAATATATACATGTGTAAAGTTTATAGGGAAAAAGAAAGGGAGAGAAATCCAAATTTTCACAAACATCCTGCAACATGCTACTCTCTCTCTCTGAAAAGCAATTTATTGTGTTATAATTCCCGTTTCTAAAAAGCCTATCTGTTTGCCATCCAAATCTACAGCCTTTTCTCTACACAAGCCTAATAAGAATAAATCAATTCTTCACTGTGGTTGCATTAAGTGTATAAACCTCCTTCAAATCCGTCTAATTAAATGGCGGCTGTTTCAAAAAGCAGGCTTTTTTTTTGTGGAAGGTAAGTACTTTCAGAAGGTTAGTGTGACTCAGATGTTGTTTTCTCCCTATTAATGTTGTAATTAAAGTCAATAAGTAACAGAAGCCTAATGCAGGACCAGATGCAAAAGGCACCTCAAATCCTTCCCTTATCGGAACTCTCAGGAAAGGTTAGCCTTGTCCCGTGGGAAAGAGAGAAAATGGGAAAGTCAGAGGGTATGGAGAGGGAAAGAAGAAAGTGTGGAGAGAGAGAGAGAGAGAGAGAGAGAGAGCACTACCTGAGATTAACTTAAGTCCACACAAAGCGGCGTGAGAGTGCTGGGGCTTTGTGTGAGTAACAGTTTGACAGGCTCTTGTTCTTGTAGGTTTCTAAAAAACAGCAATAGTGCCCCTAAATAATACAAGACCGAAGAGGGCTAACGCTACCCACAGCAGTTCTGATGGTAACGTAGGGTTGAAAAGTGATGATGAGGTGAACTGCAGATGATGGCGTTTCACGCAAGGGCATATGATCACCTTGGGTGAGGAGGGGAAGGGTGGGGAGGCGTGGTGTAGTATTTCATACTGAACCAAAGTGCACATTGTGACAGTGTTGACCATTTTTAAAAAGAAGCAAGCCAAACTATATTATTCTGTGTATATGGCATTTAAAAAGTTGAAGAAAAGCAGCCTTCTAATTACAGGACTGTGTGAACTGATAAATACACAAACTGCACAATCTAGTAGATTCTTGGGACAAAATGACATGTAAATTTATACAAGACACATTTAGCACGTTAGGTTATTTCACTATCAGTAACAAAAACGGTTAAAAAAAAAAAAAAAAAAAAAGTGCATCAATTTGAAAGTTCAAAATGTTCTCACACTGCTTTTCTAACTCCAACTTCTAAAGTCTGGATTTCAGATGTTCTAGGCCTGTGCCTGGTTAACAGAGTTTACGACCAGTTGAAAACCAACAAATTTATTCAGTTATTTCATGCCAGTTAAAAGCAAGACACTAGTATTGGGCGACGTGATGACTTGCATTAATACCACATTTATTATACCCAGACAATATTTTGGCACGGTGATCAAAGTGCACTCAGATTTATCTTTGACTCAGCTTATGCTAACCTTTCAAAGCACAATCAATAAGACAAGCCCTCATATGTGAGAGTTCCCATCTTCTCCAAAGGCAGACCAAAACCGGAACCTTTTTTGTTCAAGACTGAGGTACATGCATCCATGTTTGTGTTTTTATCCAAATACTTTAATGCACATTAATGTAAGAAACTCATGGAGTGGTGAGTGATATTTACTGGAGGTTCTTTGAAGGGCACGGCCTCGCCGGCATTCTTGTACAGCAGCGCCAGTCTCTTCAGAGACAACTCGTTGATCTGCAGCCCTTCATCCTGTATCTGCTGATAAAGAGCCTTGGCTGAGGTCAGGTCTTTATCCATACCTGACAGACGGAGACAGAGAGAGATGAGACGTACAAAGAAGGAGCAGAGAAATGATTGGGGGGAGGGATTCCAAAATCATTTTAAAATAAGACAGCAGCGTTTAATATCTCATCATTCATTCTGCTCTGCTTTTGGGCAGCTGCCACAGGACTTGTTAAAAAGCATGTGCTACTGCACTATGGACAGCCACAGAAGAGTTCTGTAAGTACTTTAACATGTCAAAGCTCTCACGCCAGGCTGGCTAAAGCAGGCCCGCATTAGAGAACACATGTTCGCATTAGCAAAATGTGCTTTCTGGTTCCAGCATGCACGCCCAGCTTGTTGCATTTTTAATCAGCTGGATAATAACTGCTTTGCCACAGACCCGCGAGCCGAGCCGCACACTCGGATAAGCACAGAGGACAGAACAATGATGTAAGCACTCTCGAGTCCACACAACGTAGACGTAAATTTATTAGCTCAAAAGTGCACTTGGATAACACACTATCCCAAGAAACTTTAGAATCGGTAAGGAACTATACAAGAGCGAGCGGTGTACTTCTAGCTGCACGGCCTACCGTAGCCGAGGACAAGCTCTAGAGTCACACTTACTATAGCACTTCAACATGAAGGTGTAGATGTTCTCCTTCTCAAAGTCTGGGATGAGCTCTAACAGATTCTTTATCTTGGCAATCTACAAAAGAGAGCAGAAAGAAAAACTTCACTGTGGGTGAAGATGGCAATGGCGTCATCACACACCACAGACTGTGCATTCATTAAGGCAAACACTAAGCCATGGACGAGATACTGCACTACATGCACTGAATTTATAACAAGGCCACAGCTAACGATTAAATGTGTACTTTACCTGGCCTGGATTCTGAGAAATTTTGGTCATGTATGCCACCATGATATCCTTCTGCTCAGCCACTGCTGCACATCGCTACAAAAAAAAAAAAAAGGGACAAAATACACTAAAAACTGATTGCAAGGTTAACATCAGGTGGAATTGTCTGCAGGTTCACGCGTCTAAAAATCAGTAGCAGCTTGTAGTCGTTTGTATAAGCACAGCACGTGTGGACTGAAAGTGCTGAATGGTTTCCATCCTCTTCCATATCTCAAACTGTGCTCTGCAGTTGAAGGTTAATTACACAGCTAATAGAGAGTCAGAAGGATAACCACTTAATTCTTTATGAAAATTAAAATGTACTGTTCCAGCCCAATCTGAAGTATAATTATGTTCTCGTGGGCACATAAAGGCTTTGATTTGAGTCTGTACACCTACTAGGCTTTCAGACCCTAGTCTATAATTTGTGTACTCTTTCATTAGATGGCATAGGGGATAGTGCTGGTTAAAAAAAAAAAAAACAACAACCTTAAACCTCATAAAATCTAAAGTCCATGAGAAAGACCATCACCCAATTGTACTCAGTACTATAATAATGAAGCACTTTGAGAGGCTAGTCATGACGTGCATCAAAGGAAGCATCCCAGACAGCACTAGTGCACTTCAGTTTGCCATCTGGACAAACGGCTCCATAAAGGATGCAATTTCCATGGTCACCTGTCTTCACTAACCCACCTGGACAATAAAAATGCCAAATGTTAGCGTGTTATTTGTCGACTTCATCTCAGTATTTGAGACAATAATCCACACTAAACTGGCCAACAAGCTCTGAGGTCTCAGACTGCACCATTCCACATGGAAATTGGTCTTAGACTTGGTCACTGGCAGACTTCAGCCTGTCAGGATGGGTGACTCCACCTCAACCACACTCTCCCTGAACACTGGTGTCCCACTGGGCAGTGTACTCAGCCCACTCCTGTACTCCCTGTTCATCCATGACGGGTGTCGCCAGGCATAACACTATCATTAAATATGCAGATGACACTACTCGTCAGCCTGATCCACAATGATGAAACGGCATACACGGAGGAGGAGCTGCTGGTGGACAACCTGTTCAACAATAACAAAACTAAAAAGAGTTGATTGTTGACTTCGGGAAATGAAGCATCAACCATGGACCCACTTGCATTACCGGAACTGCTGTCGAGAGAGTGGAAAACTTCAAATTCCTTGAAGTCCACCTACTCAGAAGGCTAAAGACGACCAATCTGCACCTTTTGATCATCATAAACTTTTACAGATACGCAGTGGAGAGCATACTGACCAGTTGCATCATTACCTTGTACGGTAACTCCACTGTGTCTGACCATAAAGCTCTGGAGCAAGTGTTCAGAACAGACGAACTCCGCATTGGGACAGAATTGAGGAGTATCAAGGACCCTACACCCCTCAATCACCACCTGTTTAATCTCCTATTATACCATTAAGCCACACATTCCTCCCCCCCAGGGCTATATAACTGCTTGTACCCACTCACGTACACATTACTCAACCATCCAGCACTCGTACAGAACTGGAACTGCTGCTACTGTAGGTATTGTGTATGTTATCAGAACTGTGCAATATTCACCCAAGTCTTAACTGTAACGGTCTACTGTATAAGCACCTTCTCTCAATACCTTGTCAATACTGTCTTGTAAATGTCTTGCACTTTAGTCTGCCGTCATTGTTGCACGTACAGAACATTGAGAAAGCTTTTCATTATGCTCTACAGGATAATGACAAGAAAAGTTTAATTGACTTAAACCGAATGAAAATTTACAAGTTCTAAAGGCCTTAAAGAAAGCAGACATTTTGCTACACAAGAAATACATGAGAATAGTAGAGGGAAATTAGACTGGAACTCAATGAGGAATAATTCACTTTTTTTTTTTTTTTTAAAGTCAATGATGAATTACATGTGGTGGTCAAGGAAACCCTTTCAAAATAGTGTAATTTTCGACTGTTAGGACAACAAAAGTATGCCCCAACTCCATGTCCTGTGGTTTTGGAATGAGCAAATATGGGTGTGATAGTCAGGTGTCCGTATACTTTTGGCCAAAGAGTGTACATGCAGACAGGAAATCATTTCTGGTCAGTAATGTATGTAGTTTCCAGAATTATACATATTAGACAATCCATGGATTCATATGAAGGGTTTCGACATAGAGATAATAAATAGTAATAATAAAGTTTAATATCAGACATTTCCAACATGAGGTTTGACAATTTCAAACTGCAGCATCTGGCTCGTGTTTACAATTAAACATAGCACATGGTATATTTAACCCATACTCTTTAAAGTTGTAGACATTAAAGATAGAAATGCAATTTTAAGACAAATAGAAACACACACACCATTAGCGTATAAATAGCCAATTCTTCAGCAGAGAGGCCAAAATTATGAAAAGAGTGCTTTAACTTATCAGCTCAGTGATATTGCTAAAGTATGGAATCCAAGGCAAAACGTACTGAAAACCATATTTAAAAATCATCACCCCAATTGTAGCAATGTCGCTTCAGAGAAATCTTGGTTCGAATTTTAAGAAATGAAAGTTCAGTTTTTTCTGACGCAATTACGTTCCTGACTTTTCTTACCTCATAAAAGATTTTGCGTTCAGAGTTAAACCACCAACTTTTCTATGCTTTTGTAGGGTCAAAAGACACCCCATACAGTGTGAAATTTTTATTTAATACCTTTATCTTGAGTATTGCAACTTAAGAAAAAAAAAAAGTTACCACATTTTTGCTTTCCATTACCAAAGAACTACTCCAAGACTGTTTGGGTTTGTCTACATGATATGCAAATGTGTGCCTCAACAGATGTGTTGGCTGTTACAGAGACAGTTGTAACTATCCTTGTAAACCATGCATACTGTAAATGATTGTTTCAGCAAATTAAACAAGAAATTGTAGGTGTACTTGCTACATATTGAGGACCGGAACACGCTTTCAACCAACAGAGCTATGACATTTTTGGGAAGCGAGGACATTTTGGCTAGTGCTCACTTCTTCAAAGGGTTGTTTGAAGGTTAAGACTTAGTTTTAAGGTTCAGGTTAGAACTGGGCTGAAGTTAGGCATTTAGTTGTGATGCTTAAGGTTAGGGCTAGGGAAGGCATTACGTCAGTGAGCGTCCCCACAAAGATAGAAGTACACGTGTGCGCGCGCTTGTGTTGGGGGATGATGGGTTTGGTTGGAACACAGGCTTCTGGGCTGTCAATGTGTGTGTGAGAGATGCTTTGGAAAACTTCTGCGCTGCTCTGGATTCAGTAGCAATGAGATCAACAGTACAAGCCTGTAGTGACGGATGTGCGTTTTGCCTGCTGATGCTTCTCTCAAAATTAAAAAGCCGAGACCCCTGGGAGGGTTTTAACATGTGTATTAACATGGACCAGAAGCAGCTCAGCACCTGAAAGCCTTCACTGAACTAGGCGGCATGGTGGTGTAGTGGTTAGCACAGTCGCCTCACAGCAAGAAGGTCCTGGGTTCGAGCCCAGCGGCCGGCGGGGGCCTTTCTGTGTGGAGTTTACATGTTCTCTCCGTGTCTGTGTGGGTTTCCTCCGGGTGCTCCGGTTTCCCCCACAGTCCAAAGACATGCGGTCAGGTTAATATGGGACGGCCTTGGGCTGAGGTGCCCTTGTGTGAGGCACCTAACTCCCAACTGCTCTGGGTACGTGTGTGCGCTCATTGCTCACGTGTGTGTTCACTGCTTCAGACGGGTTAAATGCAGAGAGGACTTTCACAAGTGTGTGATGAATAAAAAGTTGTGCGTGCTCTTTTTCTTTGTGGGGGTGGGGTTCGGGGTAGTTTCACTTTAGGGCAAACTTGAGATTGGTCCTTCATAACTCCAGAAAGAAAAGAACCTTGCAGGCTGACCTGACAGAACCAGGAACTGCCCCAAAATGACATTTGAACAGGGATAATGGACTGAAGAGCTGCTTAATTCAGATATTTATAGCACATGTTACCTGGCTTTCAGTAAAACGTAGCAAAGAATGTTGTGGCTTTGGGAGAACTGAGTTACCTGCAGCAGGAACCTGGCGTCCTCTATCCTGCCCGCATCTATGTACTGCAGGAAGAGGTCTGTGGCAGGTCTGTAGGTGGCAAAGTGATTACACAGCCGCTCCACCATGGCACTCACTGAGAGAGAGGGAGGCATAGTTTGTCAAAAACACACCGCTACTTGGTTCTGTATGACATGATACATACTTTATGCCATCCTAGAAAGTCTACTGAATGTCTGTGGAATATAGTTCACATCAAAACATTGGTAGAAATGCAAACAAAAAACCCTTCGGTTTGAGATTACGTCTAAATATTTCGCTTTTCACAAACTCCTTGTGTTGTTCTTGTCCTACTTCTACTGTATGAATGAATAAATAATGCCAGAAGTAATATCTGGACAACAAATGCATCAACACTGATCCTGGTATGAGGTATAAAATATACTTCTAAAAACACTCCAAATTGATCACAGCTCCCATGGCATATTTGCGGATGGTTACTGGACACAGAGCACAGCGGATTATATGCCTGTACTTTTTATGAAAATCATTACAGTGTAATTAAGTGCACAAAAATTACGGTAATCTCAAGGTCAAGATCAGTACTTGTGCTATAATGATGTACATAAAAGGTCAATGCGTCCTCATTCCATATTTAACGTCCATACCAGATGCTACGATGGGAAACGACGCCCCCAACCCCCCCCCTTCTGAAATGACTTCCTGGCTAGACCACTGCCTCCAAAACAAAACATCTGATAGCACAAGATATGTGACATAAGACTTGTGCACGTTGTCCTGCTAATGAACACATGACCCAAAACGACATCTGAACGTATTTCACGATTAACAGCGGCAAGCAAATTGTAAATATAAAGAAGAGAAATTACAGAATCATCCTGCAATACAAGTACCCATCTTAGGTTATTTAAAGAGTGTCTTTAATATACAGTGTGAAACCGTATCAACAAGGATGGTCATTAAAAACGGACTGTGATTTCTCACACTTCCTTCTCACTTTTCACTAACCAGGGTCTGCAATTTGCTGGCGAGGCAAAGTGAAGTTCATGGTGCTCATTTTTAACATGTTCCCTTATGCCTCTGGTTGCTTAAGACCAAATACGTTACTAATTTCCGTATTAGAATTGGCGAGTACTAAAACATCGCACATGCTCTGTGTCCGAAATCGCTCCCTACTCACTATATAGGGCACTGTACAGTGAGGATGCCATTTTGTAGCGCTGTCCAAAACGATAATGAAGATTATTACAACCTATATAGTGTACTCAAAGTATCCCATAATGCATCACGAAAAAGTAGTGTACAACTGATGGTCACTAACCAAGCAATACATCCCATCATGCATTGCAGTTGCGCTGAAAGAAATCAAATTAAAAGTCTCAACTTTATCAAATCAAAGAGCAGCAGCAAAGAAGAAAGTATTCAGCCTTGATTTAAAAGAACTGAAAGATGCAGGTATTGATTCATGTGGGAAATGCACTCAGTATAATATGTATTTATCACAAAAATACATGCATGTATTTATTATTTTGAAAACCCACC
>JAOANJ010000026.1:26536937-26547586 GCA_026413345.1 Ariopsis seemanni | reverse complement strand
TAACTTTTTGTAAAATCTATAATTGTTCCATTGAATGTGTATGTATAATAATAATTATAATAATAATATTGGCTGGCTTTTGTTTTCGTGGCATATCAGATATATTCCATTCAGCTACTCGTCTTCAACTCGTTCAGTATCATGCTAGCTGAATGGAATATATCTGATATACCACAAAAAAAAAGCCAATATTATTTAAATATTACATCATTTACATTCAAATAATCCTAAAACGTTCGTATCTGCCGAAATAAAATTGATTAAGGGAGTGCAAACTTTTGCATTCTATTGCAGGTTTTGCCCATGGGTTTGTAGCTTTTTTATTATTATTATTATTATTTTTTTTTTTACAGCACCTCTGAATTTTTAGATTTCTAAGAAAATGTCATTCTTTTTCCTTCAAGGAAAGGAAATGGGATCAGTACAGGCTTAGTGATGTGCATGCGCACGCACAAACACACACTCTCTCTCTCATATACACACTTACAACAGAGTGCTTTCTGCAGTCGCCGTATCTTCATGGCAGTTCTGTAGGCGGAGAATCGCACATGATTGAGATCAGCTGCAAAACAGACAGGAAGAAAATCAGTCATACGTGTAACCACCTTCTCTTACCATCGAAAACACACACACACACACACACACACACACACACACACACACACTCCTTCATGCTGTGCGAGAGTTGTGCGTCAGTGGAGCCTGGCCTCAATTGAGCGCCTGTCTATCCTCAGGACAGGCATTAGAACAGCCATCATTAGCAGTTGTGCTAATTAGAGCTCTGTTTCTAGAGTGGGGTGTGTGAGTGGACTGCTTGAACCACACTGAGGGGTGTGTGTGTGTGTGTGTGTGTGTGTGTGTGGGCAGGTGTTCAGTGGCTGGTAATTGGCTGTTAACTGTTCTCTGGGTGGACATGTTTATTGAGCTGAGACAGAAAGTGTGTGTGTGAGCAGTATTGTGTGTGTGTGATGGAAAGTAAACAGTGGGGGGAGAAATAAAACTGAGATGCCTCACCGAGGGAATGGTAAAGCTCGGTCATTTTGGGATGATCCCAACACGTGGTCTGCGTCTGATGACTGTGAGAGACAGAGAGAGACACAGAGAGAGAGAACTTTAGTACATATCTTGGCTATGACCTTATATCTTCTCTGTTCTGTTACATTCCTGTTATAGTTATTCAAACACATCTTTGAGTTATTAAAAGTAATTTTTAAAAAGCTTAAAAAAATAAGTTATCTGTTTGTCATACAGCAATGAAAATTTAAGATGAAACGGATTCAAGCACCAAACACTGAACTGTCACATGTAAAAATGGCCTCACATTAATGTGCCTGGGTTTGTGGCAATAAAAAAAAAAAAAATCCTCTTCAATGTGAACATAGAGAAGTCGCTCTCTCATACACTCACACGCGCGTGCACACAACCAGCTGCTCAAGAGAAAACAATGAGATAGAGAGAAAGAATAATGAGGAGACGTATGAAATTCTAAATCATGTCAAGAAAAGACAGTCATGAGTTGATGCTCTGTGATGAGTGTCTGTCTGTCTGTCTGTCGTTCTCTCTCTCTCTCTCTCTCTCAGCCATAAGGGCTTGATCAACTGACAGAAAATGGGGACAAAATGAATAATTCTGCTCTGGTTTCACAGGTTTTGTGATTCCGACCTCCTCTGAAGAGAGTAAGAAATGAGGGAGACGAGTGAGACAGAAATATGGCAGCCCTTGCTCATTGTTTTGACACTGGAGTCAGATTTCTTCAAAATACATGTTAAGCCCAACTTTGCACCAAAAAACATTTCAAATCACTGAATCTATATATGTAAATAAGAGCAACTCGCTATCCAGCTAGCTAATATGAGCCAAGCTGACAGGATTTTAAAGTGATATTCATAAAATATTCATAGTTTCCACCAGTAATGATAGTCAGCTAGCAAAACTCAGCAAACCTGACAGGATTTTAAAGTGATATTCATAAAATAGTTTCCACTAGTAATGCTAGTTAGCTAGCAAAAATCAGCAAACCTGACAGGATTTTAAATTGATATTCATAAAATTCTTAGTTTCCACCAGTAATGATCGTCAGTTAGCAAAACTCAGCCAACCTGACAGGATTTTAAAGTGATATTCATAAAATATTCATAGTTTCCACTAGTAATGCTAGTCAGCTAGCTAATATGACCTATAGGATTTCTGAGAAAATCTTCAGTGGTGTTTTGTTTGTTTCTTTTAATCAAAGTTCACACTTATCACTGGAAAAAAAAAAGCTAGTTAAATCACATAATCTGACAGGATTTCTGAATTTTTAAATCATATTTAAAAACGTTTATAATCCTCACAGCTAATGCGAGCCAGTGAGCTGAATCAGCTAATCTGATAGGATTTCTGAGAGAATTTGACATAATTTTCACTGATGCTCACACTTAATATCACTAGCAAGCCACGTAAAATTAGCTGATCTGACAGGATGTCAGAAAGGCAGTTAAGTCACGTATATAAATATTCAGTTGTTGTTGCTAATGCAAGTCAGTTAGCTAAAATCAGCTAACCAAATATCACTTTTGAGAAGTTAGTCACTTCGTAAATGTCTACAATCTTCTTTGCTAGCTAGCTAATCCTTTCTGAAATTTCACTTTTGTTCATCCTCATCAATGCTAATACTAGCAAGTTAGCTCAAAGCAGCGGACAGGATTTTTGAGAAGAAAAAAAAAGCAATATTTTCAACAGTTCTGATATTATGTCAAAGATGTCAGTGTATCGTATTGCACAGATATCTAACCTGCAAACCCTGAGACAGGAGAGACCAAGCAATCTTGTAACACCACTTTGTACCTCAAGAGGTGATAGTGAGTCACAGTAGAGCGCGGTCTGTTCTCAGTCCAAAACGAGAGGAGAAGTCATCGCGCAATGCACATGACGTCACCGTAGATGAAAGTCTGTCGCATCGGGAGCCGTAGTGGTCTTGCATAATAATTGCGTACGAGTTGCTGTAATTGTTTTCTTGCTGAAAACCGTGCTAAGTAAGCTATACGATTATAAGATGATAGTGTTATCTTGAACGGCTCTCAGAATTTCACCAGTTGGTTGAATTTTGCACGTTATTTTTTCCTCCTGCTGTTAGTTAGTAATCAGCTTTTTTTGAATAACTGATGACTGTAATACTATTATGCATGAACTCGGTAATAGACGGATGTTAAAAAAATAGGTTTTACGCTATATTCAGTAAGTGATATTCTATGAGAATGGTAGTGGTGTGTTTGACGGAAGGAGAAGGAGAGTGTGTGCGTTTCCTTGTTTCTTACAGATGGCTTGCAACCATGTGATCAAAACGTGCTACGCCATGAGCATCCGCCATGATGGTGGATATACAAAGCAACTAGGATGGCAGCTGCTGAAAGCGCGTCTGTAAACAATGCTGAATTTTCTCAGTATTACCACAATTTGAACGATCAAGCGAAGATAGCTATGTGTGGTTTTAACCCATATTATTTTTTAAAAAATCAAGCGTTTCTGAAGATAAGACGCTTCTACTGACCATCAAGTACAAATACGGGTCATTTCGTCCCATGACCATTTCGTCCAAAGCCTTTTTCATATGCACTATCAGTTATTTTATATTTCACGTATTTGTCCGAAAAAAGGAAGAATTCTCAATGGAATTTGACCAAAGCAAAACACATTTTTGTAAAGCAAAAAGAGTGCCATAGTGTGGATCATGTTAAATCTTTAGGCGCCGAGCAGCGCTCTTGCGGGGGCTTCGTTCGCGAATCCCGGGCCGAGGCATGGTCCTACCAACCCAAGATCATGCTCTTTCCAAGGGAGAGGCTTAGAGGGAGGTGCCTGTCAAATTTCGCTTCACTGCAAGCTCCATTGGCCGCGTTATTAATTTTTAAAGCCGGCTGGATCATGTTAAATCTTTAGGCGCTGAGCAGCGCTTTTGCGGGGCTTTCATTCGCGAACACAGGAATACCTGAAATATAAAATAATTGATAGTGTGCCTGAAAAAGGCTTTGGATGGAATGTCTTAACTATTGGACGAAATGGTTATTGGACGAAGTGTCCTGATCCCCTCATCTCCTCTCCGTACGAAGCCTCAGCATTTCCTCTTTCCGAATCACGGACGGAATTCTAAAAAAAATCGGAACGTGCCATGGTCACGAGTACTGTTGTCACCACAACCATATATAGCACAAAGATACAGCATAGCTAAAAGAACACTTAAAGCAGTAGAAAAACAGAGCTGCGCACGCGTGACTATGTTTTATATGGAATGTCGCTTGACCCCGCATTTGTATCTCCACCAACATGGCCGACATCCGGGTTTCTGTTTTGCTTTGATGTCACTTGCAAGTCAAGGATTGTTGGAAGGTTGACCTGACTCGACTTTTCTTCTGATTAAAATGCATTTCTGTCTATTCCCATCTATCTGTTCGCTATTTATTTATTTATTTTATTTATTTATTTAATAAACCCAATCCATGTCTCCTGATTTCTAGCTCCAGGTCATAGTTGAGACAGCTCAGACGAGCTTCCCTTGCTACAAGCTCCAAGGCTAGAGCATGATTAAACTTCCTGCCACTCCAAGTTAATTTCTGAGTCTTTTTTACTCCTCAATGATGAGTCAGGAGGGGATGATGGTCAAGTGGAGGAAAAGGAAAAGAAGGCAAGAAGAGGAGAGATGCCACAATCTACTGCGCGTGCAACAAAGGATGTTTTACTACAGTACACATGATGCTGTGCACCTTAACCCTTTATCCTCTAACATCTGTGACTGTTTGAAACATCTCTCTCTCTCTCTCTCTCTCTCTCTCTCTCTCGCACACACAGCAGTTATCAAACATATCGAAGAACAAGGCATTTCTGACCAGAACTAAATGCAACCAATGCTCTATTTTTGGCTAAACAGCACTGCACGCAAGAAAAATTTTGTTTTCTGGCTCAGCACGCTGCCTTTCCTCGCAGCCATTCGCTCTTTCAGCGAATAATACCATGATTAATGCTGACAATTCGCAAAAATGGTTTCCATTTATTTCCTTTTGATTTTGGTTAACACACACACACACAAGGCTTGCAAAGAGACGTTTGTCGACAAATTTCAATTTTCTTTTTTATTTAAACACCCTCATGAGTGTTTAAATGCTCAACAAATACCTGGATACCCTGAAAGTGTTAAAATGTTAGCTTTTCATATGGTGAAAATTCCTTACCACGATGAACTTAGCTGTGGCTTGTACGTTTCTTTCTGCCTAGCTGTATACCTGTGTGTGTTTTTTGTTTGTGTGAGTGGCTCTGCTCTCATCCCCACAGGTAGACTGTGCCTGTCATCCTGCTTGGTTCCTGCCTATTTCTCAGCATACAATAGAGAGCTGAAATGCTTTCAGTGTGTGTGACCCTGGCAGGCTCTGTACAACCACCTCCATCTCTCGTCCTGATTGGGCTGCTTTTCTCCTCGCGCTCTTTCCATGCAGTCCTTTCTCTAGGCAAAATGAGCAGCCGTGAAGGGAAAGGCCCCATCCATTTTGTCCGTGGCCCTCCCAGACCTTCATTTGGCCCCTCTGACCTACACCCATTTGCCAAAGGCTCTACCTCTATTCATATGACCGTAATTGGCAAGCACTGGTTAGCTGGTCTTGTGACAGAGGGGTAAGGAAGGTTCCAAGGTGAACAATTTTTTCGACTTCCATAGGGAGCAACTTTGTGTCACCAACACAAATCCTCACTATTTTTGCATTGCTTTCTGCAAAGCACACATGCACAGAGCAGCATTTGACCGAAAGTAGTTGATTCGAGGTTACTTGGAATTGTCTCTCCTTATCATTTTGTATGCGTTAAGATACTGTGTGTGTGTGTGCGCTTCATCTAATGTCTGACGGATGGAGTGACATCATCATGCATTTTAAAGTTTGTTCAACACATCGGTGTGTGTTTATCACTAGTGCTCTCTGTCTCATGTTTGGCTCTCTGTAAGAGTCGAAGTCCAGGCAGCGGAGGACACTGCGGCACTCTCTGTCCCCCCCTCCCCCGGGTGTAATGCCTCAGTTAGGGCAGTGAGAGGTGAGGCTCAGGGCCTTGTCCTGCCCCTTAACCTTCTCAGGGTGCCCCGGTGCCCTCTTACCCATGTGCCCTGTCTCTCTCAGTCTCTCACACACACACTCCCTCACTCCCTCCCTCTACGAGGCTCACTGCCTTCATTACATTGCTAATGATGTGTTTACTTCCCTGTGTGTTATTAAAGACTAACCTCAGAGCACTAATGACTGGGGCTCACTCCCCCCCCCACACACACACACACACACACACACACACACGTGCACACACGCAACCATAGACTCCACTAGTACCATGGTAGGGGAGACTAAGACCAGAATACATGGGCATTTTAATATTCCTGTAGACAGGAATCCTCAGGACTGCGCATGAGTTCCAGTTCTTGTCTCACTGTGCTGTATCACTCTGTATAAAAGGCTTTCACGCACATGACAAGTGCTCAGGAGCAGTTCAGTACGAGTGTGAGCCGTCTGTCAGAGAAAGGATGAGAATAGTGTGTGATGCAGGGAAGCAGATCAGCCTAAGGGCAATAACACTCCTTGCCAGTGTTGAAGAACTAACGCCACCAATGCCAACTAATGATCACTGAGTAAAGGCGACAGCTTGTGACTGAAATGCACATGTATTGTGTGCCTCTTTAAAGCGAAATAAATCAGCATACCAGGAGGGGGCAGTAGATTCTATTGGAGATGAGCAAAAGTTTTGAGCAGAAGGATGGATGTGAGAAGGTGTGTGTGCACGCGCGCTCAAGAATTTTCTTTCACTTGCTCGGCTTAACTTAGAAGACAGGATTAACGATGGACACACCAATGCTCAGTGGAGTGTCAGGTTCAGCACAGCCATCCATCTATCCATTCTCTATACCGTATATTCCTCAGGGTCATGTTAGAGTTAGAGCCAATCCCAGCTGACTTTGGGCGAGATGCGGGGTACGCCCTGGACACGGCTCACACAGAGACGAACTTACAGCAGCCAGTTGAACTAGTCCACATGACTTTGGACTGTAGGAGGAAACCCACAAAGACATGGGGAGAACATGCAGAATCCACACAGAAAGGCTCCAATCAGTTACGAGGTTTGAACTCCGAACCTTCTTGCTGTGAGGTGACAGTGCTAACTACTGCACCACCACTGTGCTGTCCCATAACACAGCCTAAAAGAGAAAACCTACTAAGCCATGTCAGGACATGTAATTTTTATGAGATCCGAGCCAACTAATGTTGAGGCCTTTGTAGTACATGTCTTGTGCTAAGTGGAGAACCCAGATCTGGGGTGTGCAACTCTTCTCCTGGAGAGCTGGAGCCTAAAGATGTGCATCATGACTCTGATCTCATACGACCCAACAACTTTCTTTTCTCAAGTTCCCTTTGACTAGAGAAAAAATGAGTTAAACCAAGAACTAGAACAGTGTTTCTCAACTACTGGGCCATCTAGTAGGCTGCAAATTTTTTTCAAGTTGAAACTAACTTTTATTAGGGTACAATTGCTGGGTTTCATCCAACTTCACATGCGGCTTATTAGATATACAAGATACGAAGAGGTGGTCAGCTAAGCTCACTGTTCACAAAGCATTGCTATCGCTGGGGCGCCTTGCTAGTCATTAAAATGCCCGACGCTTGCTTTGTTTTGGGTCGTTTGAATTGAACAAACCATGAAACTGATAAGTTTCTTCCGGGTTCCCTGTGAAGTGATAGTGTGAAAGAGCAAAGGATTTTACCAAAAGATGTTGAGAAAGGTGGCTCTTGAACCTTTCGCTGCGACGGAAGGGAGCTGAGTTGAAGAACGCTCAAATTTGCAGTGATCGCTTCGTGGAAGGTTTTGTAGAGTCCTCTGATTTATTTTGTTTGGATTCGCAAATCACCTTCCTCGCCATTTTTCTGTTATTTTTTAAAGTTCAGGAGACGCTTAAGTCCTCATGTGTTTTTGTTTACGGTTTGATTATGGTCGTTATATTGTAAGCTAACGTGTACATAATACGTGTAATACCCAGGTCTTTAAAGGTGTTTCTGTGGATCTTTATGAATGATTTACCTGGAAGAAAAGAGAAGAGAAGAGAAGGGAGGATTGAGACTCGAGTGGCTGTGGTTTGTTTGTTGGTTTTATACCCGATACTAAAACTTTTAGCGTCCTAGCAACCATTGCAAAGACGTGTACAAAAGGCCCAGAAATTCCTACTTAAACGATACAAGATTTAACGTGTAGTGTCCTGATCCCCAGATCTTTAACTCAGCCACACATTAAAAAGTTGTACACCTCCATGCTCTTCCAGGTTTTCATCTGTGTGTTCATGTAGAACGATGTCTGCAGCACCAGGTAGTTTGAGATGTCGGGGAACTCAACAGATGGATAATTTTCCAACTCATAGAAAAAAAAATCCTTCTTTGTTAACGTGCAAGGATCTAATCCCATTGAATGGTTTCTCTGCACTTCTTGGGTTTAATAACTTGCTTGTTTGCTGAACACAAACATGGCAATAAGTTCTCGTGTGAATCGACCAGACTCCACTTTTGGATCATGAATCCCTTTTTGGCTGAGAATGCCAAAACTACAACTAAAAACAGTTTTTTATTGCGTTTATTTAATTCCCGGGCTCCCGTCTGTAACAGGTGTAATACACTTTACAGGAGATTATTAGATTGTAATAGAACAGATGAGCCAAAATAATTGGGGATCTTTTTTAATGGGCCTCAACTTGTTACAAGTATGAATAGGTGGGCCTTAAAGCAGAAAAGTTGAGAACCCCTGCACGAGAGCACTAAAACGTGCGTGCGCGCGCGCGTATGGATTCCTTGACAAAGTCTGCAGTGTTTTAAATAGCAGTGGGTGAGGAAAACAGATTGTAGGTGTTTAAGAGGCTTTAGAGCAACATTTTGTTCGATAGCGTATGCTAGAGGGTTTTACTGTGCAGCTTTAACTAAGGGCAGATTTTGTACAGCCAAGGTGGGTAATAGCAAAAGCCATCTTAACCTGCGATACACAGGCCTTTCTTAATCAAGGCCTGTAGGTGCCACGGCATTTCAGAAATAGGATTAGGTTGTACGAGTCTGCGTTTGGGTATGCCACATAGAGTTCAAGCTTGCTGATCTGAGGTTCACTGAAAGTTCAGTGTGTGTGTAGGTGTGTAGGTCTGGACTTGTTAAGCTGTTTGCTGTTCTTTGGAGTGTTATTGCCAGGGATTAGGTATAGGATCACTAAACTTTAAAGAGAGAAATTCATGCAAATTCACTTCATTGGTTACCTAATATTCAAAGCTGAGAAAGGTAGAGCTAGTGTCAGAAAAATGTAACCAGAAACCGGAAAGCAAGAAAGTAGGTGTAGATGTTATGAACTCAAGTGAACTCTCTCTACACTGCCCTTGTAGTGAACAGGGAGATGATGTGAGGATGGGGATTGTCAGAGCTGTGACTGACACACCAGGAGGAAGGAGGAACACACTTGAAAAATTGAGGAAGAGGTCAGACAGACATGTGTTTGAGGAGGGATAATGGACAGCGCGTGCGTGCGTGTGCGTACGCACAGTAGAGGAGAGACAGATAGTGCGAGAGTAGAAGCTGTGTGTGTGTGAGAAACCAAAGGCTACTGTATGCGTGTGTGAGGATAAAACTAGAGAACACTGATAGGGAGAGGGGATTTGAGCAGGATAATAAAGGCAGTGTTTGAGTTGATGGCTCTCTACGTCCAGGTGTCACAGCGTATGACAGACTAGTTGTCTGGGAAGATTGTGTTCACTGTGTGGAAGAGTACCAAGCGGCACTCTCCCTGTGACCCCTCACCTCCGCACCCGCGCCTGACTGACACACGCACCGTGGTAATGAGGGGAAATCAGGCCAAATTAAGCCTAATTAAACACCCATTTATTCTCTCTCGGCCTGTTCTTTTTATGGGCTGGTGAATATTCAGGCATGTCAGACAGCGGAATTAGTATATCCCGAAATGATGGCAGCCAAGATTGTGTTGCTGGAGGACAATTTGCTTAAACGTCGGTTCAGTTTAGACGAAAATGGCATCCTTACAGCCTGCGTATGGATGCCGTGCTGTAGGTTGAAAGTGAACAGAGCAAAAACAACCCCAATAATTTGTTCATGTACTGTAAATGTGTCATGATGCCATTTATGGGATGTGAGTCAAAAACCCAGATAAAGCTATATTCTCCTCCTCTCCTTATCCAGCTACTGCACAAGTTGTGTGTGTGTGTAAGTGACTTCTGTCTGCAGGCTTGTAGTACTCAAGTCCGACTCTTGCCCTAATTTTAAGGACTCATGACTTGAGCACTGATGACTCGGACTTGGACCCGTGCATTAACTGCATTCGGACTCATAAATTGGAGATGAGGACTCGGATTTTTTCTTTAATTTTGTAACATGCCATAATAATTTGGCACAAGATATTTATATCTACATTACATTAACTTTTGTACTAATTTCATGCAAGAGCGTCACACCTGCGCACCTTGGCACGTGCACCAGTTAGACTCTCGGGCGCGCTCCGGACAGTGCACGTGCCAAGCGGACTTTCACGCGCGCCGTAAACGACTCACACCTGCACAGGATTAAGGCGCAATCAGCGCGCCTATATAAAAACTGTGAAAACACACTTACTTTGCGAAG
>JAOANJ010000026.1:26408539-26419965 GCA_026413345.1 Ariopsis seemanni | reverse complement strand
AGTTTTTGAGAAGCTGATTGTCGTGCCTTCACCTCTTTTTATTCCGCTATTCCGTTATTCCTCTTAAAGCATATATATATATATATATTAGTTTTTTTCCATGAATTATTCAGTGGAAGTACTAAGAAAGGGAAGTACTCACAAGATTGAGAAATGTAAATCTGGACTCTTCAATGGGTCCTAAAGGATTTAAGAGGTTGAACAGAAACAGTAGTGTTAGAATAACTGATTGGAGGGAACTGAAAAGCCAGGACAAAGTTTGAGTGTCAGTCTATGACTTTGGATCAGCCTGAATTTCCATGACAACTTTAGTTCAGCGTTCTCTTTTCAGGTAAATACACTCAACTTGCATCATCAGCTAAGCTCTTCTCTTATCCTTTTTTCCTCTTACATCCTTTCTCTTTAGCTGTGTTCATGTCTGCAGAACAGAGAAATGGCAGTACTGTATTTAGCTGAGCAGACCTTGAGAATGTAAAGCTTTTTTGTGGGAAAAAAAAAAATCAAGTCAGGAAAAATGAGCTTGGGAGAGAAGCGGGCTGTCATGGACCTCAATGGCAGCATTATGTAAATCTCTGACGTGCCTTGATGTAAACCTGAATAAAAACACATTAACGTCTTGTATGTGCTTAAAAGGAGCTCAGACTTGGCCGCGCTGAGACGGCAGATCCAGTAATCATGTTGACAAATTAATGGCACAGAATTAGCTGTCCATTAAAAGTGTATTATGTGGCACGCTGGCACATAAAATTACTCCCAAATACATGTGGGAGCGAGAGAAAGCATAAGTGTATGTCAGTGAGAAGGAACGATGGAGCTGGTGCTGACATGAGGGGCTGTCTGACTGACATTTATAAAGCTGGAGCCATCAAAGCGCAGTAAGAGTGCCTTCAGGTGCTAACTTTTGTTGAAAGGTTGTAATGAGGTTGTGTGGGGGTGAGATGTCAAACGTTGGGCCTCTGTTTCTCTGTACTGTATGCATGAGTGTGTTCTGGGGGGGGTGTTTAAGGAGACAATCAGCATACCTGTCTCATAACCCTGTTTTATTTCATGGCTAATTTGGTCCTGCTGTGCACTGATGTACTGTCACCAAACGTGCCATTTCAGCCAGAGCAGTTCACCCTGCCAATCATCCTCAGTGCTATCACACTGTAATATTTCAAAATGAGGAAAAATGAATCGGAGCATGTCACCTGCTACGACAGCTATCAATTATTTATGTTATTATTGCACCATACTAACCGTCTTAATAGCAGAAAATGTCATAAAATTTAATACACAATCCAACAGATTTTATATTCAGTTTTATTCAGCCATGTAGCTTGATTCATTTTGCAGTAAATTAGACAGATTGGCAACCAGTGAATACTGATGAATCTTACTGGTGGGCTAAATGGCAAAGTGAAATGTACCTTATTGACTTTCCACAGTACGGTGAACTGCTCTGGCCTTTACAAACTAATAAAGAATGACAGCGTGGAATAGAAATATTCCTACTATTTAAAGCGTAAAGCCAGTGGAGATAAATTAAAGTGCATTATTGGTAAGGAATTTATGGGCGCAAGACAACAGAAAATCTGATTATCGCTCCAGATATTTACACACATGGGTGAGGATGTCTATAATTTCTTATCAAAGAAGGTATACCGTTGATATCTAAATGGTAAAATAATCTCAGTAAAATCTTTAAATTATTGCTCTGCCACAAATGTCCAGATGAGACACTGATGCATGAGGCATTTTAAAGACAGTGACAAACATTCAGAGCAGTGAGGTAAAATGTCAGTGAAGTTAAATGATATAAATGTCAGCGATGCCACTTTGGCACCTGTAAGCCTGTCAGCTATCTGAGCCTTTGAATATATACATTCTCATATGAGCTGAAGCCAAGTGCTTGAGTGACAAGACAAAGCCGGAGTTAAATAAACATTTGAGACATAGTTATTGCTCCCCATTCTTTCTCTCCACACGGCGAAAATGTAATTCAGATGTCAGCGCGGAGTCTTTCTCCCATATGGTGCAGTTTCTCTCTCTCTGCCCTTCTTTCTCTTTTCTCTCACTCCCTATTGTTCCTTTTGTTCTCTCTGCTGCTCCTTTATCGAACAAGACATTGCAGAGGGAGAAAAAAAAGATGACACTTTCTCAGTTGTCCTTCATGTCCTCTTTGGAGTGCCTGTCATTTTGGCAGCAGCGTGGTGACAGCAGCCTCTACAGCAGAGCAGTGTGCAGAGCAGCTTACAGTAAAGTCACACTAATAGAACTATGACACCGTCTGCCAGCTTTTCTGTGTCTGTTTCTCCCTGCAGCGCACTACAGTCTTCCCATATCCCTTGTTAAATTGTCGTGTTACTTTTTTTTTTCAGTCTATTTTATATGTTAATATTTCATATTGTATGCCCTGAAAACAATTACACCCAACATCATTCTTAAATGAGCTTTCACTTTACATGGATATTAGCTCCATTCAGTTCTCAGCCACATCTTTCCTTTACAGAATTAAAGGCACATCATAGCATGTTTCACAGCTCCAAAACATGTCAACCTTCATATTATTGAATAAATTCATCTCATTTCTAGTATATTAAAAAAAAAAGTCATTCTCATGTTTCCTGCCTCTTACAAAGGATTATCACATTACGCTACAATTCATTTAGTCAAGCCTACTGTTCAGGAGTTGTAGATAATTGCATAGAAATCCGGTTCCCATCTTCTAGAAGTTTTAACCCTCACCATTTAAGTGGCCCAATCAGAGCACGGCTGGCTTTTCTGTCTGACTGAAAGAGTGACCTGCACAATATGGGCAGGAACCACAGGCCACCAGCCACTACAATATCTTTGGCAGGCTTTTGGAGCCTGGCCACCATGGCACAAAAGCACAACGGAAGTGGGGCTAACTTCTAGGAACCCTTTCTACCTCACACAGACCAGTAGGGGGGCAGCCAGATGTAGGGCACTGGGTAGGGGGCTATTGTTCCCCAATGCTGGATTTAAAGACCGAAAAGGAGAAAGGAACGGAACTCTCTTTCTCTTAATTGTTGCTCTCTGTGAGTGCAGAAAGGGAGCCTGTCCTCATCTTTAACTGCTCCCTCACTCCTGCTTTCCATCTTTACCAAACCATTTTGCTGGGTTTCTGGGTAGGATCTGAAACAGCCTGAGGTTCAACAGTTCCTTCACAGAACCTGGATGGGAGATCATAAAAAAATAAAAAATAAAACCAGTCCAGTACAGGAAATAATTAAATATCTGAAATGCAAAACAAATCTATATTATTGTTCCATAAATTATTTACCCTGCTATTGGTGTCAGAACAATAAGAATGCAATCAGGTGTAGTAAATTTAAAAAGGAAAAGGGTATTAATAATCGTGCACAGTTTATCAAGATCACTTTACTGGCTTTTTAGAGCCAACCAATTAATACTTTATTTGGAGCATGTCATGCAGAAAGAACTACTGGTACCATAAATCCTCAGTGAATTGGCCACCTTCTGCATTTCAACTGTCAACAACAGTCACGAGAGATCAACTTACCAAAAAAGCACCACACATTCCACAAGTTCAGATATTCAGATCTCTTTATGTTTTTATACGTTTTGTGGCAGTGTTGGCAAACTCATCTGAGGCACAGACAATGTATTTGGCCTCCATGGCATTGAGACTTTGCATATGGGATTTGGAACATGAAATCCATAATGGTAAACATTGACAGATTGCATCGGTTTGTTTCCATTAGGGACTGAGATTGGTACACTTGTGCTAAGTGGCCCATTGCTGCCGAAGACTGAGGCCCGTCTGAAGAATGCTCTTAATAGCGTCCTTAAACAAGACCTTTTGTGCCCCCAGCCATTCTCAGGCCACAAAATTAGGCTTCCTTTTTCTGTAGCCTTTCTCTCCCCCCTTCATTCCTCACATAAACCACCATGTGAAGTGGTTCATTACGGAGCCTCTCCTCCTCTCAGGTACTGGCTCCAGCCATTCCCTATTCTCCACTCCTCTAACTCCCCTAGGAAGGAAAAAGGAAGACATGGCAGACAAAGGTCCTGTTCGTACTTCCTATGGAAAATTAGCAGCTTTCACCAAGGTAGAAAAGACGTGCCTGAGGCCTTGCTAGCAACTTGCTGCAGTGCTGAAGTAAGCCCCCCCCCAAGCACCAATTAAGAGCCAAGATGCTCTTCTCCTTACAGAGTGCATCTATTTACCTTGTCCAAAGCCCCCACTCCTGTAGCCCTCTAAAACTCCCCCAACTACACTTTTGAGACACAGAAGGGCTCTCCTGTTCAGAGCAGGGCGGTGATGGGCCTTTCGTGTTCCAACCGTTATGCCCTTCAGGACCAATGGGTCTGCCTGGAGGGCATTGTGCATGCTTGAGAATTTTCTCAGGATGGGAACAACAGTGTACTGAAATAGACAAAGAACAATGACCAGAGGAGTAGAAAGGGTGCACCTACTTGTGAGATGATAATGACAGTAAGATGGATAAAAATGTCTTATTACGTCACTGTAGAATAATCTTGAAAGGGTCTATGATTGGTTTCAAATTTTGCTCTTTGTGGAATTCATTAGACCTCCAAGGCCACCAAAAGTGTAGTAAACATTGTCAAAGGTTCAGCGAGACACAGAGCACGTTCAGACTGTAGGACCAGGTGTAGGTGTAACCAGGAGTAACCAGGCTGTCTTTTCAGCTAAATAAAGCTTTGCCATGATTTGTTTGAACAAAACTGCATGTAGAACAGTGTGTAAAGCATTTTATTTACAACTATCTATATTTTCCACAAATTTTAAAAACACTAACTGTACCTATGTGTGTGACTTTCTTTATTATTATTATTATTATTATTATTATTATTATTTACAGTTGTTAATCAGGAAACAGATTCAGCATGAAATAATATTTTATATAATTGAAAAAACTGACACGTGTCAGTAACACAAGAGGACATACATATGTGTAGACTGTTGGATCTCACATCAATTCTGTTAATAATTAACACCGTCATTATATAAAGGACTGAAGCTGCATAAATATACTATGGATTGTCATGACAGTGAATATCCTACTGATCATAACACATTTATTATATATATATATATATGAGATATTACATGGTAGTCTGAAGATATGAAGTTTATATTTAAGTGGTGAATATCTATTTCATAAGTGAGTGAATGAGTGATATATTTTTCAACATGAGAAGATAAACTTCATATTTTTGCACCACAGTGCAATGCTCTTTATATCATATGGACACATCCATAAAAAAAAAGAAAATGTAAGCTAATCAAAAGAATTTTAATTTTGAACAGGTTCGTCATTTTGACAACGCACATCTAGTCATTGGGAAAACACTGGGAGTGACGTCATCAGAGTGAAATATCAGGAAATATGTTACTCAGATCTGCGATGTATTTCATATGAAAAATGCATGTTTTTCAACACGAGAAGATAAACTTCATATCTTCAAGCCAATGCGTGATTTTCTTTTTATTACATCGACACATTCACCAACAGAAAGTACCCACATTTATCAAAACAGTTCATTGAGTGAGGATATTGAAAACATCACTCAATGTAATTTGTATGAAAAACACGAGTGGTGTATTTCCCAGTAAAACACTCGTATCCATATATACACTTCTAACATAACATTTAGTAACATATACTGTCAATTTGCTCTCTGAAACCAAGATTTAAATGCATACTCTTACATGAGCACACAAGATAAATAGACCAATTACAGAAGTAACAAACATTTGAATAAAGAATGCATAAAAATGTAATTTAAAGTAAATTAAACAACAATCATTACTGTTTGTCAGTTGAATGCAATATTTCTACTAATTAAAAAGCTTTCAGTCTGGGGATTAAAACTGAAAACTAAAAATACTGTATCAGAAATTTCTTGATTAATATTCCATTCCAGGCAAGGCATAGAGTATAAAAGGCCTATAGAGAAAATAAATATTGTAACTTAACAGGCTTGTTGGAAGCAAAACATTTGAATTCTCAATAAGAAATACATTTTTGATAATGAATTTCACACTTACTCACCATCTCTGTCAAACACAAACACAGTCTGATTGCTGTCACCCATAGGTCAGGTGCATATTTGTGAATGATGGGTGCAGTTTGTGCCCGTCATTAAACGATACTGCTCTTGTACTAGGTAAATGCACATGTTGGTATGTTTTGTCTGGCATTTTATCTAAATATAATACTGAATACATTGTCATTTCTGTAAAAGTTTATGAAAAAAAGCATGAATGGAAAACGTGGAAAAATATTGTTTACCTTAAAAGCACATAGCATATTAAAATTGTTATGAAGTTAATTTATGTGCACAAATAATATTAACCTAATTTACATTTACACATCTTCTTGCATATATATGTGGGCAAAGACACTTGAGGAGCGCAGTGCACTAAAATGCTGTTTTGTTTCAGCCGTGTGGTTCAGCTGTACTGTCTCCATTCAACAAAGTAAGGACTCTAAATCATCTATCATCTATTCAATTAGAAGTGAATATTAAAAATTGTACTCTTGACAAAGTATTAAATGTGATATCTGACATTTAGATATGATATCTTCTGAAGGTTTTGCGCCATCAATCAGTTTTGTCTGCTTGAACCACTCACGTTCTCTTATGTGCCCATAATTGTACCACTCATGTGTTTCAGTTTTGCGTGTCAATTATCCTTTCCCACTAAAACTAGTTGGCAGCAAGGTCATGCCACCAAAAAGGCATTAGAGTAGTAACCATGGAGAAGACTAATAATAGGTCACAAAGCCCTTGAATTCAAACAGAGAGGAGGAAGAAGGCAGTCACCCATGGCACAGTATACAACCTAAAAGCACAAGCTACCATCAGCATGCATGCCATCATCCTTACTGTCTTATCAATGTCCTCCTATAGCTTTCCTTAATTTAACTGTAAGAAGGCAGTCCGTTTTACTGGCTATATTTATTCCCATGTATTAATCACCGCTCAATAACTCGCCTCATGTGGATGTGTCCGTCTCTGTATTTGCACTCTTCAAATAGCCTGCTGTCTGCAGCAAACAGAGCTGGCATCTGGAACAGAGAAATCACACCTGGTGACAGTCGGATAGTGCAATGGTGGCAAATTAAGTCCTCAGCAGCACACGGCATTTAAGTGCACTGCACACGATACCAATCTGCAAGTTTATTACCACACCCTCCCCGCTTGCCGTTATCATAAACCACAGTCATTAAAAAGCATTTGACCTTTTTTCAACAGGGATCCAGAAATTACTTTTTTTTTCTCCCCTGTATGGTCTTTTCTCCCACTCTCTCTCTCTCTCTCTCTCTCTCTCTCTCAAATCATGCTCCTCAGCAAATTGTAATCCAACCTCCTTCACAGAGCCAGCGACAGGCCAGGCAGCCCTGAGGAGATACAGCTTTTAATTAAATGCTACATCTGCCAATTGTTTTATAAAGACAATTAAGGAGACAAAGAAAAAGGGTTCAGATTAGAGAGAGAGAGAGAGAGAGAGAGAGACAAACAGAGCGAAAGTAAGGCAGAGCGGATGCCACTTTTAGCTTTGCATCTTGGACAGTGATGCTGAGACGTAGTGTGTGCATGGATCAGGGGAGAGGTCTGTGTGAGGGTGAGCTGAGAAAGACACACATAGATACATACTGGCTCTTTGAAATCCCCATTCATTGCTATCAGGCTCTGTCACATGTTCTGGTTTGTGTTTGTGTGCACCACTCGCACTGTGCTTGGCGCAGCTCTCAGCATTAAGCAAACTGCTTTAGGGCTTGTTTGGAGTGGAAGCATGAGACTGCTAGACTGCCTCCTCCATGTTTATTTATTCTACAGAGGCGACATCTTTCCTCAGAAGATTGAGGCCAACTGGTTTCTGCTCCAAGCTGCACTATTATCACTCGGAGAGGAGCCATACATGTTTATAGTTCCTGGAAGCTGAAAGTATTTTTCTTCTAAACGACATTTCATGTGTTGACTATCCATAAATGCAGCATCTCCAGTCTATCTTCAGTTCAACTTCTGGTGGTCTGAAGGTTTGGTTTAGTATCATACAAGTAATCGTGGTATGATGCTTGTCATTCTGTGATTTTTTTTTTCTATACCTGGTTCACCCCTATTTTCTCAGTTCTCTTGACTGAGCCCTGTCGCAACCTTTGGTTTCATCTGCAGTACTGGCATGAAGAAAAATGCTCACCTGCAGGGGGTGTGATGCTCAGCTGTGCATGAGAATAAGGGTCTCACCTGTCTGAAATGAGATTTGGGAGCCTGCTCACACACAACATAAGCTCTTTCAGTGGTCTGAGAGCAGTATCATGCCTCCAAGTTTCTTATGGATTAATGGTAAAACAAATCAACAGTACCTAATACTTCGCAAGCCTGGTCAGGGCATAGAGAGAAGGCTAAACACCGAGTAATGGTGTGTTGTGTAAGGAATATATCTCGAGGCCATGTTTGCCCCGAGTGCTGTATTGGGGTGACTAGGGAACGGGATAGGAAGTGTAAAAGCAGGCTTATTCGGTAGGGGTGATACATGATTTCCATATGAGCAGAAAATCCGATTTAACAGCATGTCAGCACAATAAAGCTGTGACTTGTGGTCCCCCTCACAACAAAATGGCATGAGTGACTCATCTTGGTAAAGTATGAAATTGATCTGGCTATAAGGCACCATGACCGTTTATCCAGTTAGGTACCAGCTTACAGCCTGCCCACAGGCACTATCATGAGACCTACCTGTAGCTGCATTTTATTACATTTCTGTGTTGTGTTAAATACAATCTGTCTCTACAAGATGAATCAATGTGATACTTTTTTATTTAAAAAAAAGGAAGCATAGAAGTTATATAATTCAACTGATCATGCATGACTAATAAACAATATGTTTATAGTAATATAATTTTTTCTGTGTATATAAACATACACAAACATTTAAGTCTGAGTTATCAGTAACATTTTTGTTTCAAGTTTGGATATAAAATATTTATAATCAAGAAATTATGTACTTCACTGACTAAAGATAGTCAAATAAAGACCCCCCCCCCAATAAACAATAAAGAAAAACAAGGCAGCAAGAAGGACAAAATCTAGTCCCCCCATTACATTTATTCGTAAGTATTAAGTAAATTAAGTCTTTATTATTAAGTTAACATTATTATATACATTATATATAAAATATATATTTTAAATGTTGCACAATAACTATTCATTATCATGTATGGTTAATTAAGTTTTATTTAATAAGATAAGATAAGATAAGATAATACTTTATTACCCATGAGGGAATTCTTTTTACATCAACAGAGCATCATGGCAGAAAAGACAATTACAAAAACCAAACAACAAAGACATTTAAAAAAAAAAATCAATCACATAAGACACAACTCGGGTATAAGTGACATAACAAAACAACTCTTAACAAGTGACATAAGAATATGCAAATATAAGCAAATAAACATTATACCTAAACTTGAATATTAGTAAATACACATACAATAATACATACATACATACATACATACAGCATAAGAATATAAATTAGTATGTCCTACAAGGGTGCCCCATAAAAAGGAATAATGACAAAGTACCAAATGAATAAAAGGCAAAACTAATGACTTTGATTTAAAAAGAAATATACTAGAAAGGATAAAAGATTTCTTTGCCCTATTGGTTCTTAATCTGGGTAAAAGCAACCTTCTTCCTGATGGTAAAAGAGAATATTCCGAATTTAAAACATGTAAACATGTAATACCTGTTGTATATGGATTTGAACGCCCAAACACAATGCAGTGCTTTTCCATCATTATTTTTGTAAGATTCCTACAAAAATGTCCTATTTCAGCGAGTAAACAAGCATGGAGTCAGATGAACTGAAATGACACAAATAACCAGGGTTCCGCTATCGGTGGTGCGCTATCAGCGGTGAGTGGGACAGTATTAAGTATAAACTACTTAATATTGTACCTGTTTATAATTGGCATAAAATCAAACCTTAAAGTGTATGTAATGCCTGTATTGTAATGCTTTAAAATGAATATATATATCATTAGTAATGACCAAAATGAATTAATAAAGCAGGGGGAAAAGAATAATAATTATTTGTTATTTTATTATCAAGCACAAAACTATCGATAAATCGCAGCATCCAGATCCCGGAAAAAGGCAGCCTTGCCCCAGGGCTAATCTCACATGACGTCATGCATGGAACCCTGGTTATCTGGGTCATTTCCGTTCATCTGACTCAGTGCTTGTTTACTCACTGAAATTGGACATTGTTTTTGGAATCTTCCAAAAATAATGATGGGAAAGCACTGCATTGTGTTTGGATGTTCAAATCCATATACAACAAGACATTCAGTTCACGAATTTCCAAGAAATGACACTAATCTAAAGCGACAGTGGGTGAGGTTTGTGCAAAGGAAGCAGGCAGATTTAGTGTCACCTACTAATAATAAATCTGATTAATCAAGTGTTCATCACCACCAGAACAACCACATGGGAATTAATGGAGCAAAAAGAAACCCATTTATTTAATAAATGACATTTGATCTGACATTTGGACAGTTCATCAATTCCCCTATTATCGCCCACTTCATATTTTCTTTCAGTAATTACACTGAATAAGTGTACGTTTTAAATGTTATATTTCTGCATTTATTGAGGGACATGGAAATATTTTCTCTCTATTTTGCAGCGGCCAGCTTAGAATAAAAATCCACAAACCCATCTGTGTTTCCAATTCTCTCTGGCTGGTGGTGCACTATCAGCGGTGAGTGGGACTGTTGTGAACTGAGTGAACTGGCAGTTTCTCATCTTGGGGGCTTGAAAAGATAGCCATTTACTCCAGAATATCCTTGATAATCATCTGCCCCTTCATCCGACATATAAGAATCCCATTCACTATCAGAATTCTGTCCAAAACTTGATTCCATATCGAGACTGGTCTAACCACTGCTGAGCACATGAACGAAATTGATATCTGGATTGTTATACCTGTGATGTCACGCACCCCTTCAGGATCTTCCAATTCCGTCTTGCCAGATTCTGTAAAAATTGCCTGATCTTATTGAGTTTCCATTAATTTATGGCATTTTGGATCAGCTATGGTTCGAAAACACATGGCCAATCAACATAATGATTGTTACTTTGTACAAGGAAAAAAGTGTGGTTTAGGGGCATTACATGCATTTTAAATTAAAGTGTTACTGAATTTTCTAAATAAGATTTAAAACATCTTACAGAAGGAAATTTCAGACATAATGCAGCATGCAGCATGTTTCCAGAATCTGCTCTTCTGTTATTTAAATCCTAAATATCTAGTCGTGCACAGTTACAGGGTATTCAGTTTATTCATCTCATCTCATCTCATTATCTGTAGCCGCTTTATCCTGTTCTACAGGGTCGCAGGCAAGCTGGAGCCTATCCCA
>JAOANJ010000026.1:25334423-25346062 GCA_026413345.1 Ariopsis seemanni | reverse complement strand
GCGCCCGGGGAGCAGTCAGGGGTCAGGTACCTTGCTCAAGGGCACCTCAGCCCAAGGCCGCCCCACGTTAACCTAACCGCATGTCTTTGGACTGTGGGGGAAACCGGAGCGCCCGGAGGAAACCCACGCGGAGAACATAAAAACTCCACACAGAAAGGTTCGAACCCGGAACCTTCTTGCTGTGAGGCGACCGTGCTAACCACTACACCACCGTGCCGCCCAAGTATGGAAGTGCTGTACTTATGAATTTGCTGCTTATAGCTGAATGGAGAATAACAAGCAAAATAGTTTTACCCTGTTGTAACAAACAAACTGAGAATGGAAATTATGGTGCGCAGTGGGTAGCAATACCACATCACAGCTTAAGGGTTCGATTATGAGCTCATGCTACTGTCTGGGTGGAGTTTCTGTGCACGTTCTCCTCCAAGTTCTCCGGCTTCCTCCCACCTCCCAAAAACACGTTGGTAGGAGGACTGGTGCCTCTAAACTGCCTCTACGTGTGAATGTGTGTGTGCCTAGTGCAATGGGATGGACCGGTGTCCCATTCAGGTTCTATTCCCATCTCACACGCAGTGTTCCTGGACTAAGTCCCAGATCCCCTGCCAACCTGATGAAGATAAAAATCAGACAAGAGATGAATGAATTACATCATCAAAAAGCTACACTGGACTGTGTTCTCAAAGCTTGTGGTCTTTTATGGAGCCAGACAACCAATGTGTAAATGAAGAAGTGGGTCACGGCACAATCGTGACTTTTTAACACCATGACATGTTGCAATGCTTCATCCATCTATTAGAAAAACCTTTCTAAATGACTTTACTGCTGCATGTCAGATGTGCAATAGCAAAGGTGAAATTTCGTCCAACTTCAAAGGTGGTTCATTCTGTAATTCCGAAATGTAGTCCAAAACAACCGGGCCAACAATCATAAAAATAAACATAAACTCAGAGTTAATAAGCTTTAATTTTATGACTTAACAAGGATGATGCAGTCAGGGGAATCTCCGAAAAGCAAACAGTGTTGATGGAGTGTGGAGGCAGGAGAAATATTCTGGCAGTGGCATTTACGATGTCTGAATCACAGCCAGCCTGCTTGGAACTGTCAATCCTGGCAATTAAAGAGCAATAAAAGGTGGCTTTACATGAGGACAAGCTTAATGCAGAGTGTGTGCGCGTGTGTGTAAGAGTTCATCAGCTATAGAGCAGTACTGGTAAATTTCCGTAGTAAATATGTCATTAGGGATGCTTCTTCCACCTGGCAGATCTGTGATGCAAAATACGCAAGCCGAATTTTCACACGTTTGCAGCATGTCTTGCGGGGGAGGAAAAAGGAATTTAATATCAACCCAATTCAACACTAAAGAGTTCATCAGCTGAAATGTGCAGTGTGTATTAGACCAAAGGAGGGCAAAAAAGTGGTACAAAAAAGGGTTAGGATTTTAAGCTTAAGGTTTTGGGCTGAAGGTTTTGAGTTTAGGGTTTGGGGTTTCAAGTTGAGGGTTTTGGATCTTAGGTTGAGAGTTTGAGTTGATGTAGAGATTTAGGTCTAGGGTTTCGAGTTTTGGGTTTAGGGTTGAGGGATCCGAGTTGAGGGTTTCGAGTTTTAGGTCTAGGATTTTGAGTCGAGGAGTTTGGGGATTTGAGACGAGGAGTTTGGGGATTTGAGACGAGGAGTTTGAGTTGACGGTTTAGGGTTTCGAGTCTAGGGTTTCAAGTTGAGGGGTTTATGGGTTTGAGTTGAAGGTTTAGGGTTTCAAGTTGAGGAGTTTGAGTTGATGATTTAGGGTTTTGAGTTGAGAGTTTTGGGTCTAGGGTTTTAAGTTGAGGGTCTAGGGTTTTGAGTTGAGGCGTTTGGGGGTTCAAGTTGAGGAGTTTGAATTGATGGTTTAGGGTTTTGAGTTGACGGTTTCGAGTTGAGGGTTTAGGGTTTCAAGTTGAGGAGTTTGAATTGATGGTTTAGGGTTTCAAGTTGAGGGATTAGGGTCAAGGGTTTTGAATTTAGGGTTTCGAGTTGAGGGTTTATGGTTTCGAGGTGAGGGTTTCAAGTTGAGGGTTTCGAGTTGAGGGGTTTGAGTTGAAGGGTTTGAGTTGAGGATTTAGGGTTTTAAGTTTAGGTTTTTTAAAGCTTTGGGTTCAGGGTCTGAGTTTAGGGTTTTAGATCTCTCCTCGAGTGTATGGCAATAAAGCAAAAATCCTGACCAGCATCAGCATGCCAGAAGAAGCACATACACATTATGGATTATAACATAATTTTTGGAAAAGAATATTCAAAGAACCAGTAACAAAAAAAAAAAAGACAGGTGGCTGTTTAACCTGTTAAAAAAGGAACGGATATAAATACACAACACAGTTTAAAATATCATAAAGCCATAGCAAAAAAAAAATTTTTTTTTTTGGTTGTATCCAATTCTTGCATAGTTTGTTTTTTCATGCTTTAATTGTGGATAATTGCAGCAGTATGATGCCCCTCATCACAGCTTTAAAACATCCTCATCTGAGTTCTGACATGGAGCATGGAAAAACAGCATTAAAAGACACTTTTTTTGGGAGCCACTTAAAAGCGGCATTGTATCAGAGGCACTATACTGTGTGGCTACATTATTTAATCTGCGATGAGAGAACCCTGCAGCCTGCGAATAAAATGCCAAAGCCTAGAATGCTTTGCACATAAACAACGAATTAGTCCAAAGCATTAGGCTGTCTGAAAATCAACTCAAATAGGCCTACATTTTGCACGGGCAGGTACGTAAATACAATTTGAAAAATGATTGCATGAAAAAGACATTTTGCGTGTGTGAAAAAATACTGAAGTGAAATCATGTGTTTTCCGAAGTGTTACAGGTGCTGTAAGACGACAAGCATGAAGGCTCGTCATTTCATGCGTGTCCTGGTTGCACGGGTCCTGGAGCAGTGCTGTAATAAACAGAGAGAAAAACACACTAACGCAGACAAGCTTTCAGATGAAATGCTACGGGATTCCTCATTGGAAAAGGACTATGGAATCAGAGAATCCGATTCGGAGACCGAGACATTTGGATGTGTACGCGGATGATGACTTCATCAGACAGACAGACAGATGTGTAGTGTGTGTTAAGTAGCTGTTCTTTACAGGGCATGTCTCACGGTGAGCGTATCAAAGCTCCATGCGGCTGATTGATGTCTGCTTACAGAAGACTGACAGCTGCTCTGGTGGCACAGTCATGCTCGTGCGGATCTGACACGCACCTCTCCTCCCATCTTTATCTCTCCCTCTCTCTCTCAACAGCACTATCTATTCCATCTTAATCCTCTCCCCTCCTGGGCTTCCTTTGAGCCACCAAACGCTGATGGCTGAGTGTCATTTGTTCGTCAGGGCCAAAGGGCTTTGCAAAATTAACAGGCTGCTCAAGGCAGACAAAGTGTGCGAGTGTGTGATTGAATTGTCAGTACGTCTCCGCAGCGCTTAATCGCTCTCATCTCTCCACACACACACACACACGTCAATGACCCATGCATCACAGCTTTAAATGTGTCAGATAAACCCATTGATTTTAAATGCCAGAGACAGGAACTAGAGAGAGAGAGAGAGAGAGAGAGAAGTAGCAGACTGACAGTGGAATTGAGAGTAGGCAGTTTGGGTTGGTGTGTATGCCTCACTGACTAAAATACCCAAATGAATCACGGTGCATGTCAGTTGCAAAATGACTCTGCAATTTAACACCACAGCTACAGTGGCAAACGTTATTCTGCGACTCATCATCGAGTTAAGTAATTCAGACTGACCACAAGATCCAAAGAGCTACAATCTCAGTACTAGAGCCAATAAATTACACTGTCGTTAGTGATTTAGTTACAAATCCCCCAAATCCCACACTCCGACATGGGTTTCTGGCAAAGTGATGCCACCTGCTGGTTCATTCTGACAACTGATGGCTGAATAAAGCTTCAGTAAAACCGCAAACTCTTGTCTTTCCAATTCAGAAGAGATAAAAATACAGAAGTCTTCAAATTGATGAGAAAGTGTAGTATTGCCGTCTTGTGGTTAAAAGAGGAAAGCTGAACTACGGTCCATTTAAACCAGACGCCCATTGGTTTGAGACAAGGTCAACTGCGAGATACTGCTCACTTACAGTACGTATCCCCCCGCTCTCGCTTATATCAGAATGCAAGCAATCGAAGGAATAGGAAACTTATTATGAATGTTGACTTCAACAAATAATGAACCCTGAAATAAGTAGGTAAAGAGCAGTGTTCTCCCCAGGGATTTCAAATAGCATCCTGGTAAACTGTCATTTTGAAATAAGCATTTTGCTTCTTGAAATTGCATCAAAACCCACCCTATACTGCATGTTTCACAAATACATTCAGTCAGTAAACAGGAAGTCGATGTGCGACAGACCTGAAAATGGTATACATGGTATAGAACCCCAAGCTGAAGCTTGGTACCAAATATCAAGCAGTTGTGATTTGTAGTTGCTGAGAAAAATGTTACGAAAATTTTGTAAATCCACGCTATACGTTTCGTAAACACATTCAAGAAGTTGATGTACGACAGACCGGACAACGGTATAGAACCCCAAGCTGAAGTTTGCTACCAAGTACCAAATGGTTATGATTTGTGGTTGCTGAGAAAAAGGGTGTTTCAGACAGACGGAAATACGGAGACACAGACAGACGGACGGACAGAGGTAGACCAATATACCCCCTTCCTTCGGAGTGGCGGTATAACGATTACCGTAAACAAGTAAAATACAGTAAAGAAATTGAGACTGCTTATACTGAAATGCTGTTTTCTGCTAAATCTCAGGTCTGTTCAAAAAGTGCATCATTTTAACTCCAGCACCTGCAGTGTGCACAGTGAGCCAAGGCCATGTTGAATCAAGCGATTGTTCATTCTGGAGTGTTTTGCATGCTAACGTAATACATTTTATCAAGTTGTTCTGAATCGGGTATTGTTACAACACAAGGTCCACAGCTGCAATGCGCATCTTTTTTTTATCCTATGCTGTGGTAGACTAGCCAAGGCCACGATTGCACCCTATCGAGTGTTGTGCTCGTTTGCACCTGCAGCCTGTATCGATTTTTATCTTCTACTGATTTGGCTCCAGTCATTTTGAATCATGTATCGTCAGCTCTGAATGCTGTGTTGTTCACGACGTGTCGCTTCTTATCATAAGTTTTGATTCTTCCTGAATTAACCAACCATGCTAGAAAATTTGGCTCGGTTGATACAAAATATGAGAAGCGTGAGATGCACTGCCCAACAGAAAATGCTGAAGAGGTATGACGTGACATGTTAACCAATGAGATTATTTGTATACGCTGCAGGGTGTTTTTCTGGAAACTGAGAACTTTGTAATTTTGAGTTGGTTCACTCTGCAGACCAAACTCGGCTTTTATTAATTGATTTAATACAAGTCTAAACTTTTCTGCAATGTCTTTGAATCATTTTTGCTTGGAAGGGTTTCAGTTTTGAGAGTTTCCATGACAACGCTAGACTTTGTCAAGTAAAAAAAAAAGGAAAACGCAAACTTTCGAGGCTTGGCATGTATTGGCTCATGGACCACATTTGGAGTAAAGCGGTCGTTTTTGGCCGAATTATCACTTTATGCACCTTTTGCTTATTTTCAGGTGTATTTTTTGATCTCTAAGTGACACTGAAAGAGTAAAACCATAATGTCATTCCTGTTTTATCATCCATTTGTCGAAAAATACAGGGTGTTTCAAAAAAATTTGATATTTCAGTCTAATACCTCTGCCAATTCATGTTCAGTTGACCTCAAATTTTAACAGCATGTGTGGAAACAGGTCAAAACTTTATGTTTAATCTTTTTTAAGTATAGAAATGCCATTCACTGGAAATGAAAAGGCGGTTTGTGTGTTCGAGGACGCTCGAACAAGACCGCGCAGCGTGCATTTATGAGAGAATTCTCTAAAAACGCACCAATAGCAATGCAGATTTGGACACGGCAAAAAAAAGTTCAAAGAGCAAGGCTGTGTCTGTGTCTCAGGCGGCGCGCATACTGAAAAATTTGCGAAATCGCTCATGGAATCGACATACCTTTGAATTTCTCTTCTATTGCTCAACATAAAGCCCGTTCGGTTTCATTTGCCGAGGCCGATATTACATCTCAAATATCACAGTTTTTGAAAACACCCTGTACTTCTGCTCTGTGAGGTTAAATGAACATGCATCTGTCTCTCTTTCCCCGTCTCCCTCACCAATCCAGCGTGTGCCATTGTCCTGAGTTCCAGCTGGAGCACTCGTTCTTCTCCTTTTTCTCCGGCTGTGGTCATCATTGGTGCTCTGTTTTCGTTGGAAAGAAAGAAGCGATTGCCTTTTCCTCCTGCTCCTCCATGTACAGCCACGTATTCCTGCCCGTGATGAGCAAGATCGGCTACCGGTTTGCCCTGCTCCTTCACCACAGTGCCTATGGGCACCTACACACACACAATTTATTACAGACAAAACTAATCAGAAATTCAACAAACCGTGATCTCAAACTTTTTTTTTTTAAATAAACTGACCACCATAACCACACCTACACCTTGGGAAGACAAGTATTTTGTGAGCAATTTATAAATAATTTCATTGGTTATTAACAGTTAGGGCCACTCCTAAAAGAAGGGGGGGGATGGATGGATGAGATAAGAGAGAGAGAGCACATGCAAAAGAAAGAAAAAAGCAGAATGAATCAATCAATCAATCAAATAAATATACATAGAAAAGGAGAGAAAAATATATTATGCACATGTGCGGGTAGATATCAAAAATTTAGAAAAAATAAAATAAATACAAAGAGAAGTGGTATGCACCAGGTATGGCAGAGGAGTGTCCAGGGATCCATTAAACACAGAAATCATGCATTTTTACGCACAAAAATACCAAAATTTAAAAAAAAAAAAATGCATGTTCAGATTTCAATGCATCGTGGGACGCAGGGCTCCTACTTGAAGAATTTTTCCTGATTGCCTTGGCAAATCGGTTAGATTACGTTGTTTAACAAACAAAGGAAAAGTGAACAGAATGAAAAGGTCACATCGTCATGGAGCCCTTGCACTGATGTCACATTTACGTTAGCGACCGTAGCTACCTTTGTCCTGGGGGACAAGCGAACTTTGTTTACGTACTGAAGAGTAGCAATACTGAAGATGTCAGATGTCTGTAGTTCGAAGAAAGCAACAGCTAAAAAAAGCTTTACTTCCGGATTACTTGGATAATCTCAGTCAGAAAGAAGAAAAGGATAGATATGCGTGGAAATTAGAGTTTATTAGTGGTTATGATCCATACTAAATTCCTCGAAACAACTGAAGTGACGATGTAGACTTGTGGCCAAGCGTTAGCTACAGAGATGTTGGAGTGTACCTTCTCACTGCATTTTCTCCATTTTAATTAAAAAAAAAAAACCTTGTGTGGATATTAGATACAAGTTATTCCATGAAATCAAGTCATACATGAGCTGACAGCTGATGAGTCGCGTGGTGCCGAGTTGCCTATAAGCCGTGTACGACGAGATTGAGTGGAATAACTGTTTTATTCTATCCACATTCACTGAATTTTGAGAAACGGAGCATTTTTATTTTTTGCAAATTCGATAAATAAAAACTTTTATACAAAACGTCCGACAAAATTAATTCCGCTTAGTAACAAACCACTGAAATGACAGTAACAATTTGTGAAAAATGCTATAATAATAATTCTTGGGGGAAAAAAAAGATGCGTTCTTACCATCAAATATTTTGTTGCTTTTTTGTATTTTTGGGGGTTTTGTTTTGGAGTAGAGTTTCTATTTCATCCTCAGTTGGTTCAGCAGCACGCTCCACCATTTTGTTTTTCTCTACTAACAGTATATGAGCTGATAGCCTAGTAGTAGAGTCGCCAATCAGATTGCTCATATCCAGTGAATGTGGATAGAATAATAATCAAATATACCATGCACTGATTGGCTCCAGTTGAAATTATGGATTCTCTGAGGTGACTGGCATAGTACTATTTTCTGAGGGGAGGGAGGGCAGCCCTGAAGAGAATCCATAACTCTGTGTGCCTCTCCGTGCCTTTGCTTTGCTCACTTGTGAATATATTCACCACTTGAAGATAAACTTCATATCTTTGCACCACCGTGTAATATCCTCTGTGTGTGTGATGTGATATACAAATTGTGTCTATAATCATTCATATTGTGAATTGTTCTGTGAGGAGACGTTTATTTAACATTTATGAAAGGATGCAGGAGGTTGTGCTTTCTGGTTTCTCTGTGACTTCACATGCAAAATATAATATTTCAATTGTAAACATAGGGATAGTTTTATGTTAGCAGAATGTTTCTTCAAGCATAAACAAATACACTTAAGTAGTGCAGTTGTTTTTGAAAACCACTGCACCCCACAATTATTATTTGTTGATTCCTCCCCGAGCTTCTTCCTGTGATGTTTAACAAGTCTGGAGACTCTTGGATCTTGGACAATCCTAAATGCAAAACCGAATATCTCAATTTCCTTTATATCGTTAGGTTTGTACATGTAGATTCAATGTAGACCACACATTCTCTGTCGGCTTCAAATACAGCAGCCGAGATGGTCTTCACAGCCCTTTGATTTTGTGCGTTTCACCTTTTCTGTGTTGTGTATTAGAGGAAAGGTTATATTATACGTGTCATATGTTTTTATATTGTTTAGTACGTGTATGTTTACACAAAATATGTATAGATGGTTTTGTGAGCTGTGTCTGGAAAAGGTTGGACAGCTGGAGTTCCCAGGTGTTTTATTGGGAGCGGTTTGCGTTGTTCGTAAGTCATTGAGATGTTTGTGAACGGTCATTGGGCGATTAGCTGCTAGGTGTTAGGTGACGTAGGGCATGCAGCTGTGAGTAAACCTCATTTACTTGGGCACTTAAATATCACTGCAACTCTCAATGTCATCCTTTATTAGTGCATAGAATGCATTATTTTGGCACTCGGGTTAATTTTTGTCACCGTGTCCATCTACACGTATATAGTAGAACGCCTCCATGACTCGGGTGCATAATAATAACGATTGAAAACTGATTTCCAGATATTCCCAAGTCGTATAATTAAAGACGAGGCCTGTGTGCTGTGCATACAGGAGGACCCGGTTGGGGTTGCAGCATCTCACGCTGCCCGCTGGGTGGCGCTGGTGACTCAGGACTGTAATGAGGAACAGCCAGTCGAGGTCAAACAGACCGCTGCAGAGGTGCTGGTGAAGGTCACACCCACCCTGTTGACTTCTGGCACCCTGCATATGGGTAAGTGGCTATCCATTCTTAGATATCTGTGTAGCAAAGAATGGAAATGAAAAGTGCTCTAAGGGCGTACGTGTGGCAGGTATCACCCACACCCTGGCACTGTGGCGGAGTCTCTTCACCTTGCTGCAGGATGAGGACCAGGATGTGAGAGACAAAGCTGCTGACTTCATCTGTTACTCGCCAGCACAGCTTATCGCCACAGGTACACACGTACAGTATATACACACACAATACCGAAGTTAAACAGGAGAGAGTTACTCCGAGTTGGACTTCCTGATTTCATAACCAAGTAGCAGGGTACAGATTTGGTAGATACAGAATTAATTGTGGGACTCGGGTGGTGATGTTTTTTTTAGCGGGGGCTGGGGAGGTGCGAGTTTTTCTTTACAGCCTCCCTTAACAGCAAAAGAACCGAGGTGTAGAAGAGAGAAGGAGGTCCAGTAGGCTCAGGGCTTTGAAATAGAGGTGTCAGGTTTAGCGGTGCAGAGAGCAGGAACGACTCGGCCTCATACATCAGTCACATCAAAAAGTACATCCTTGCCGGCACGTCTATCTACACCCTGATAAGCAACCTCACACGTCTTTCACAAACACTTCTTCTTTTTTTTTTCCCTTCCAGGGGAGGTCAGTTGGTGATAGCCAGAGAGCCAGGGCCAAGCGAGGTGTAATAAGCTTGAAATAGTCTTGATAGATGAAGCAACATATTTAAAGACCAAGCTTAAGTTGAAGTTTAATCGCTTTAACTGGCATCCCGCTCTTCATACGAAGACAATATGAACTTAAAGAAGTCTGATGTTTTCAGCTCTTTTGAGATGTATCTGAAAACAGTATCATAAAAGAACAGAACTGAATTACTGGGCAGGAAAGAAGGATGTATTTGAGCATTAAGAAGTGTGCAGGGCCATTTTCTCGTTTTGAGTCTTCCTTTCTTTCTAATACGTCTTTGTGATTATAATCGGCCCGATGACACTGATAATTCATTTGTGTTATGGGTACAACATGCATCGGTGATTTCAAAGTTAACGAGTGGTGAGTTTGAACTTATGAACCTGTGGTCTACTCCAGTGTATCTTCCTCCGTTCCACTGCATTTGCTGTTTCTAGTTAGAAGCATGAATAATTGTTAATTCAGCTATTCGAATATAAGGTTATTGCTTCAGTAATGAGTGAATGGGAAAGTTGTTTTCCCATCGACGTGTCCAAGTGCAACATTCCAGCCCAGTATTTCGAAATGGATTTTCGAAAAGCTTCAGCATCTGTAGCCAGTATTACCCAAGAATATGTTGTTCTTGGCTGCTCTGCTTAAATATTGAGAATGTTTTAAAGGTTAAAGGCACTATCAGACAACCAAAGCAGCAAATAACGTAATCTTAACAACACTGTCTGTCTGCTCCAGGCTTCGTTATAGTCATAAATACCACCAAAAAAAAACCCCATCTGAACTTATCAGTGGATTATCTGTCCGGTAAAACAACAGCCTCCTTGTCTTGCTAATGGCTGAACAGGACATGTGGACCTACTTGGCAGCCGTTTGACCATAGATGTTAGGCATTCACTGATTCCTCTGCTCTCATGTTCAGGAACTGGCCAAACGGACTTTTGTAGTCGTCTTTGTAGTTTCCTTCCACTTAGGATGTTGCAGTAATGTGCTCCTGAGCACGGCCTTTTAACTTGAGCACAAATGGGTGGTGCTCTTTTTAGACAGGTGAAGGTGTAAACTGTCTAACAGCGAGCTTAGATTTTGCATTGAAGTGTCAGATGAGAGTCGATGCCTTATGATACTACAGTCCTAATCCGAGCATCTTCTACCAGTACAGTTTCAATGTTTGTTTTAGATATAGTCTATCTAGGTGGTTTATGAGAAGAAGAAGAAGAAGAAGAAGAACTATAACTGCAGTAGTTGATCACTATAAAATAAAGGCTTGGCTTGGCTTGACGATGGAAACAATCTGTGTTCTCGTCCACAAAATACCAAATGCACTCCTAATTCATGTTTTGCAGTTGCGATATGTTAGTGTGCGCACTTGTGCACTACCCATGCCTCTGTTCCCGTAGGTCTCTGGAGGAAGTCAAAGCTATAAAATTTGATGTGTTGTTTTCCTCACCTTGATACCGCTCTGTTTCACACCCACACTTCCTTCCTACAACCTTGCACGCCTACTTTTCCATGCTGTTTGAAAGTCGATGAGTGTGTCCACTGGACACGAGAACAAGAACTTCACATCATTGATTGATTGGACTGTTTTGGAAAAGTACAAGCAGCTATGCGACCTTCCCTGTTCGGCACTACACTCACCGGCCACTTTATTAGGAACACCCACCCACCTGCTGTTTTGTGCAGTTCTCTAATCAGCCGATCCCTTGACAGCAGCACAATGCATAAAATCATGCAGATACAAA